>VZTD01004963.1:532-150895 GCA_013397725.1 Rhagologus leucostigma | reverse complement strand
GATGGAGCTGCGGCGGGGACGGGCGAGGGACCCGCCACAGCCAGCTCGCGAGTCCCGCTGCATCGCAGCACAGCTCCTGCAAAGGCGGAGGTGTCCATCCCTGCCCCCAGGGGGATTTAGTTCTCCAGGAAAGTGGAAAGCATTCCAGCCTTCACTTAATTCTTTAAAGAAAAGTCACATTACTGTACTTAGGGCAATTGGTAATGCCTGCAGTTAAAACCAGCGGTTGTACTGAAACATTTAAAATAATCTAATTTCAGCAGGCTTTGATGGCTCTGAATTGCTTATACACGTTCTGAATCTCTCTTGTAATGAACAGGAAGCTTTATCGCCTTTAGGCAGTTCACTTAAGAAAATGGGATTTGTATGTTAGGAAATTCTCGGAAACATTTAGAAGTTTGTCCTGTCTCATAATGTGCTTTTCAAAAAGCCCTGTAATTGGAAGGAAGAACATGGAAGGTGGACGAAACAAGAAAAACCCACATCCCTTCAGAATCAAAGTAGCGTGCTTTTCTTATCAGAGAAAAACTTTTGATGTTGTTCGGAATAGCATTGACACCCTGAGCTGAACGTATTGAACTTCAGCTGGTGGCACATACCTGCATTTCTTCGCAGCCCAGCACCTTAAAGACATGAATTTTAATTATAAATAATGAAACGTCAGTAGTAGTCACTAAATAACTCCAAGATAGAGATGCAAGGCTATGTGATCTAGCAGTCCTGTTTGAGGACACAACACTTCTGAAATCTGAATTGTCCAATCTGTTGGCTTGCTGTATAAACTAAGGAAGCTGGAACATCCGCAGTCTGTGAAGCAGCAGTCGTACCTCCCAAGGGTGTTGTGGAAATGCTGTATCAGAACAGCTCGTGCTCTTTTTTTTTTTTTTTTTGATTGTGATTAATCTGGTTGTAGGTGGTATTAAATGGTTCTTACTATGAATAGTGCTGATGCTGTCTACATTTTGTGCTTAATCAATTTTGATGTGTCAGTCTGTATGGAAAAAAACAATTTTTTTTAATGTTTTATGGACTGTAAAGGTACTGAGATGCTTATGAACTGTGTTCTCTCCCTCTTAGCAGTGACTCTGGTGAAGAAGAAATACAGTTATTTGAGAAATCTAATGTGCTATAGGTGGATTTATTGCGTTACGTGACAGTATGGTCTGGAAAGTTACATGCTTAAAAGTCAGCTTAGAAACAGTTTTAAATTTTTGAAGGTTTCAACGTAGTTCCGTGTTCGTCCAGTTAATAAATACATGTTTCAATTTGTCATGGAAATTGTTTGTCTAACTAACTAACTAACTAACTAACTCCCAAATAGTTTTAAGTTACTTTTTGCAAAGCTGGAAGAATTCTTGAGGGTTTGGAAAGAGCCAGGTGACTTTTTCAGGGGGTGATTTTTTCAGGGGAAAATGATATTATCTATCATTTTCCTAAAAGATGAAAGTTGTAAATGTGCTGTTGAGGTAGGAGAGAGTGCCAACACTCGTCCGGAGAACAGAATAAACTTTTAATTCAGTAATTTTGGCAGGTTTGAGAAGTACAATCCAGAAGATAAAAAGCTGGTAAATATAAAATGCTGTGCTAGGAAGTGGCTATGGGATGCTCAAATCGAGATGTTTGGGAAACAGAGCTGTAGGAAATAATTCATGACTCCTTGTCACAAATTGGTCCGAATGAGCAACATGCAGCTGGCAAAAGTAGATGCCGTCCTTGGATATGCTGATCCAGTTTAAATTACAGAAGGTTTTTATTTTTAGTTTTTGATCGTACTTTTGTTTCTAGTTTTGAGCATTAAATCCAAAAAGTAAAGAGAAATGTAGTGATGTGGCTTGAGAGGCTCAGAACCTATGAATTTTTTTTCTTTTTTCTTCAAAGTATTGCCTGATTTTGATGTGGTGGAAAAGACTGTGGGATGAGTATGCGTGTAAGAAATGGTTCACAGAAGCGTTGGGGGTTTCTTTTAAGCTTTTTTTCTGTTTTGTTTTTTTTTTTTTTTTTTTTTTTTTTTAATGCTGTGGTTGAGATGTAGGCTAAGAGGAAGTAAATTTTAGGGAGTGTGGTTTAGATTAAATATAGGCTGGAAAGTTTTTACCTATAACAGTCAAATTATGTAGATTGTTAAACAGGTTCCCATTATTGGAGATTTTTATTGGCTTAGAGAAGAAGCTGGCAAAAATAATTTAGACACTTGACAGAAAAGGGATGTACGATGAGTTTTAGGACTAGGGAAGTGCCTAAGATTCTATTTTTGCCGTATTTCATCAGCTATTCAGGTATTTACTTAATTGTTTATATAGATTATCATTATTGTTGTCTTGCCTGTGTATATGTGCCTTTTTAACAGTATTTTTAAATGACAGCTGAACATGTAACGTGACACTGTGCTTGAAGGTATTTAGTCACGATTATGAAAATTGGTCTAACAAAACCGTGTCTCCATTGGAGGGAACATCATGAGACTGTTTGCTATTCACTCCGGCTCTGCTTGTTCACTACTTAATTTGGTAGAAGGTTTTAAGGAACCTTCTGTCCTAAGCTTAAAGATAACACTGGGTTTTTGCATTTTCATATTTACCCAATTTTAAGTTGCTTTTTAATTCTGGATAATTGTGGATTCTTTTCACGTTTAAATTTAATCTGTGATCATGGATTAACTTGTCTGCCTTTGGGTGCGACAGAGAACCTGCACCTGTATTTGGCTAATAAATTTCTCTCAAATTACGTCTTATAATATTTGAGACCAGTTTTAACTACAGCACTACATTGTATTTACTGAAGAAACAGTAGGCAAGATAATGTAACCTTTTTCTTAGTAATTCAAAGATATTTCTTTTAATTGCATTTCTATTCTGGAACTTAGCCATCACCTTAACACTGTGAGCTCTTCAAATTAATCAGACTTAGGCATTTGAGAAGCAAAGGTTTCTGGAAAGTGTGTTCTTAGCTACAACTTTACAATTGGCTTAAGCTGTTCTTATGTGAGTGGCTGTTTAAGTGGGGCTTTTTTCTCTGGAGTTGACCCCAGCTGGCCATGCACAGGAGAGCTGGTAGGAGAAGGTGTGCTCATCCCACTACTGGAAACCCACAAGGAGGGAAGGAGTTTCATGCTCCCTTTCTGCTTTGTACCACTGGACTTGCCCTAGTGTTGTGATGGGCACTGTCTGTTGCTTTTGCTTGCAGGAACATGACAAGAACCACAGGCAACAGGAAAAACTTGGAATTTCTTACCAGACTTTTTCCTGAGCTGCTCTAAGCCTAGCAGCAGTGCAAAGAAGAGGGAGGACCGTGGGGTTAAGAGGGGAACAGGGACGGTCTGCTTCCTGTGATGGCACCTAGAGATAGTCAGAACAGAGCTGTTCATAGAGTTTCATCACTAAGGTGACTGTGAAACTGCATCCGTGACCTTTTTGGGGCTTGAATAATGTATTTGGAATTTGGTGGTTGTGTGTGAAACTTCGTGTATGGTGAACTAATACAAAGAGGATGGTGAATTTGGTCGCATAGCAAAATGCTTTTGCGTGACTATTTTGGCATGCACTGGTCTTAAAAGTTTGTAAGCTGTGAGACTTCTGTTGCCGTCTTAGTAAACTGTTAGTAGATTTCTCTAGTGATGAAGACTCAGCATTACAGGTTTTTTTTTTTTTGCAGTTCCATTGCTTCTGTTTGTCTCTAGTAAAGCTCCTTGTAATCTGGTTTTACCGTTTCTGGTGGGAGGACAGAAATTTCAAGTCCTATCTCCTCTAAAGGATGTTGACTTCAAGCTATCACTTGCTTTTTGATAGCATCTCAATGCAATCATCTGTCTCTGAATTAGTTTCTCAGTTTAATTAAGTTTTGAATTTCTTAGCATGTTTTTTATTTTTAGTGATGAAGAATAGAAGAAATTCAGGTGTGATCTGTGTTTTGATAGCTCAGCAGTTGCATTGTCATAACTATGAGATACAGTTAAAAAAGCTGTGAATGGCTGGATTTGTAGACAGTTTTGAAACAAATATTAAAAAACAATTAACCAAGAAAAATCTTGGCCTTTATGTAGCTGAGCGGCATTGGACTCCCACTCAGAGATAAGATATCGAGCACTTGTAACTTCGTCTGCCCTTAGCTGCGTGTTTTTACCTTACAGCCTTCCAGTGTTTTGTAACTCTTCAGTGCTTCTGCTAGTGTGTTCTGCACCTTCTGGTGTCCTGTGAGCTTTTGTTCTTCACCTCTTCTGAAGATTCAATCTTAGTGTTGTGATTTAGACAGGTTATTTAGCTGGTATTTTTTTCTTGTGTTAGAGTAGTAGTATGTAGCAGACCCTTTCTTAAAACCCCCAGTGTCGCTCCCTGAAATATTTGAACTCTGTCATCTCTCCATCAGCAGGTTTTTGTGTTGCCCTTTCAGCTATAAGCTTTCTGAAGACAGCTCTGCTTTTCTGAGGACCTCCTACCAGATTCTGACAAGCTGGTCCCACGCAACTTGGGCATGACTCATTTTCTTCTGCCTAACTCCAGGGATACTGATCTATCATAACTAGATTGAGCTGCCGTGTATTTGTCAAAAGAGGACTGTACGCAGTGACAGGAGCCGTTGATCTTGATAAGATTTCCCATGATGATACTATTACTATGAAAATCACCTGCAGATACAGGGTTTTTTTAGCATTTGTATGAAGTAAGCAGTTTGATAGCCTTCTAATTGATTTTTAGGTTGTTTAGGTTTAGATTGTTAGGATTTTTAGGTTCTCTAACTTGTACATCTTTTTTATATTTAGTATTCATTCTCAATCAGCATTTAGGGAGAGGAACGTATAGCAAAGAGCTGTGATGTGGGAAAGCTAAGAAAATTACTAGTGCTCTTTTTTTTTTTTTTTCTTAGTCTTTAGTTTTTAGTGCCTGGTCAAAGACACTTCAGAAGTCAAAAGTGTATTATTTTACATAAGTGTTGACTAATTTACTGCAGAAATCCTGATGTATGAGAAGACTTCATTGGGATTAGTTTGTTACGTCCTGTCTCTGAAACTGGCTTTTTAAAATACAGAAACCTGAGATATTTATTTTGAGCACATAGGGAGTGTGTGAAAAAAAAAAATCACCACAATGTTTGTTGTCCTAAAATAAGGACATACACATTTTTAGAAATGAAGGTGAGTTTCAAGTTATTACATAAGTTATAGTTATTCTGCCTTTGGTTACTACTAAGTATCATCAGTTACTATGGAAACTGTCTGCATATCTGAAAGAGGAGGGCTGAATAAAATTAAAATGCGTTGTTAAAATTTAGAATCAGCACAAGCAGAACTCGATGATTGTCAGAAAATTTGCACTTGTTTATCTGATTTCTCTGAGCAATTCAAACTTAACTGACGAGAGTTTATTTATACCTTTCTTCCCCGTGTCCCTTTCTTCTGGATCTTGCTCATTTTCCTTCAAATCCAAAAAATCCATGGCATTTTCCAAAGACCTGGTAGAGGCGAGTGTCTTTAAATCTGTATAATGAGATGTATTCTAGAATTTTAACTAAAATTCATCTTGGAAATTGAAGATAATGTGCTTGTCAGAACAATTCAGAATTTGAGCTCACAGCACTCAGAACTGTTGACTCATCTGATTCAACAGAATTCAAATTAACAGTTAAGAACCACTGACCTTTTTAATCTCATTCTTGTGGTCTCTTGCCGGGATTTTTAAGTATGTCAGGAGATTTTCTCTCTGTGCAGACAGTGTTATGCTACTGCAGGTGAATCTTGCTTCTCTAGCAGTTCCTATATGTTGAGATGGGAAGGAAACCCATCACTGAGTTACTGCAGCTTTTATGCTGAACTACAAGCAGCACCTCAGAAGCTTGTGTAAATTGGAGTTGTTGAGGCTACTTGGATTGGGTGAAGCTTTAACTGCTGCAGTAGCTCGGAATTTATAGGAGTGCAAAGATAGCTTTGATCCTTTTCCTCTAGGCAACATGTTCTGTTTCCTACCTTTTCTTGTGCATCATGAATCATTTAAAAACTGTCAGCAGCCCAGCCCTCTGATACTGTCTCCAGCTAAAATTTTAATACCTGATTGATTTTTTTTTTGGTGTATACTGTGTTTCTGTAGTTACTGTAAGAAATTGTCATGTGCTCAGCTTCTAGAATTGAGATGAGTAGTTTACTAAAAACGGTAGTTTAGCTGAACCTATTTAAAGCTGTGTTTAAAAGCAAACAAACCTTGTGATAGAGTATTAATTTAAGCAAGGTTTTGTTGAATAAAAATTTGCTGAAGACATTTTGGTTTTCTTGGCTCTGCGTACTTTCTCCTTAAAAGGAGAAACTTTGCACACATGAAGGTGTGGTCTGAATGCTTCTTTATGGTTTAGAATAAAGGAAGGGGTTAACTGTATGCAATTATTAAACGTGTAATAATGTTACACAGATAAAGGAACAGTTTTTCTCAGTTCCATCTAGTGGCTCTGTGAACTGAATTACTAAAATTCGCAGTTTTCTGCAAGTTAAGTATGTTATTTAGAAAGGAAATTTTCACACAAATGTTATTTTATTTCTAATGGTAAATAACTCCTCATGGCTCCCCTGGAGATTTGTCAAGAGTAACTCCTGAATGTGGTTCTTGGTGTTTTGTTGTTTTTGTTGTTGTTTGTTTTTTTTTTTAATGTGTGTAGCATTTGACAAATGAGTGACTGGCTCAATAAGTGATTATTTTTTAGATTTACTCTGTTTTCATGTAGAAGTATGTTCAGTGAGTTTTGCTAGGAAATGATAAGCTTTGACTAATAACTTTTGTCAATATGCTGAATTTTTTTTTGTCCCAGCCACAGGCTTTTACTTGAAATGCATTCTCCCCTCCTGCCCTCACTATATGGATTAAGCAGGTGGGTCTTCTGTTTTTATGCCTGGATCTAAAGCATATAAAAAGAATCTTACGTTGTTTCTCTCTAGTAGTCTGGAAATGACAAACTTGATTCGTTTTTCCTCATTTTGAAATGCTATGCAGTATTGTCGTTTGAAGAACAACAAACAAGAAATATTATACTGTTAACAAATAAAAAGCTTATGCAAATCAGGTGTTCTGTGATGATTTTGAAACAAATATGAAAGGTAGTTGTTCTGAGGAGTCTTTCTTCTACGGTAGTTTTAATTCTAGGTTGCTATATGTAGAAGGTTGCAGGGTAACTTCTTGCTGTAACATTGTATTTCTGTGTGAAAATACTGCTGGCTTTAGTTATTTTCATCGCCTGAAGTATTAAAAATTGTTTTGAAGTGAAAATGAAATTGCCTTTTTTTTAGTGCCAAATACCTTTTACTGTTTTGCTAAATATGAAGATTAGATTATATAATATCATATAGTTCCAAAATTTATATTGTTATGTGTCAGGAAGGAAAAATATATTTATATCCTTTCCTACTTGTGGTTTTTAGTTGCAAATGAAATGCATAGAGACAGTTCTGTCTTTCCCAGAGTATATTTTTAATTTTTATTTGAAAAACTTAACTCTGCCAGTATTTTTTTGGAGCGTGACTGCCTCAGTCTCTTGTTCATACCTGGTTCAAGTTCCCTCAATATATTTACTGAAACTATCAGTACCATAGAGGATATTGTAGTTACTTTGGAAACAGCACAGTAATATGTCAGTCTAAAATACAGATAAGAGCCACTGAAAAGGATTCCATTGACTTCAGTGTATGAACCTGCATTATGTATTCACTGGGATTTCATTCTAAGACTGCATTTAAGGTAAAGTAATATTTTGGTTTTGGTCTTGTGAAACTCCACTGCCGATAACTGGTTTTACAGTGATAGTGTTGCAGGCAGGGGTTGGGGACCTGTAGCTCTGCAGCTTTAGAGGATGTTAACCTTTGTGACTGATTTAACTTGACCTTGAAATTTCTGCAGGAAGGGGTGCTCCTCCTTTGTGCTTGTTGCTTTCTCTCCCTCCCTGTCTATTTTGTGTATTCCAGCTGCTCACTTATCATGTCTGGAGGTGGACTGCTTGGGGGAATTGACTGAGTTGAAAGCTGGAGATTTTGTTCATCAGGATCAGGTCTTTGCTTAGTTCGGTACACAGCTGCACAACAGTGTCTTGTGAGGAGATAAAAGTGTAAAATTATTAACCATTTTAGTGGAAGCCCACACATGCCAAGTAAATAGCGATTGAGAAAGGTGGGTAAGGGAGACTTAGGTACTCACAGAAAGCAACGTTTTACCCACATGTTACCAACCATGAATTTGAAAAATGACATTCAAAATTGATAAGGAAAAACTTCAGCTATCCGTAACACTTGTAGAGAGAGGCTTTTAGATTAGCAGTAGAGCCATGATTTTAGCAGGGCTTCTTAGAGGGATCAGTTACTGTAGACGATAGTAACTTCGCGTATAGAAAAATGGATAGTTTGGAAAGAAACTTTTTTTTGGGATTTAATTTGGGTTTTGTCTATTGATTTATTGTAAGAGAGTTTGTGTCTCAAAATTGAAATTACTTGCCCAGGCATAATTATTTGCTATTAAAGTAAAACTGATGAAATATGATTTTATTAATACAGGATAATAAGAACATGTCCCATTCTGATTTGGCTGTAGATGTTTGAAAGCTAAAAAAACCCACCTATTTGAACTCTAAATGCATTCAACTGACTACTTTTAAACACTGTTATAAAAGAATCCAAGTAAAACTAGTTTGTTTTGTTTATTATGTAAACATCCTAAGAAACTACGCATCTGTGATGTGTTATTTTTTTGTCTCTGAAACACGTGGAAGCTTGTTTTATGTTGCCTCCTATCTGTTTATAGTATCCTATGAACAGTAGTCAAGGCTCTAATTTCTCTTGATGTTGGAATAAGGAAGTCTTACCAGTCATCAACAAAGTGGAAGCTCTGTATGCAACCTGGTGTGTGATAAGGTTCACAGAAATTATTGTTTTCTTACAAAACAGTGATGAACAATCACAAGTACCATGTTGTTCCAATGGGAAGAAAAAGGATGCATCTTCACAGTACTAGATGGTTACAAATGGAGCATCAGAAATTAATGGAAGTTTGGTGTGTAGTGAGGTGATGAGCTGGGACTCAGTGTAAGCTGCTGTTGCTTGCGGAGGTCTCTAAAAGTATTTCATGATATTATGTGGTAGGGTGATGAGGTAATACTGTTGACATGCAAAAGAGGGAGGTGCAGAGAGAGAAAAGAGGAAGGAGCTTACTTTAATGAGTACTTTTGTACCATTAAGTGTATTCTTAGAGTTGATTTAACTGGTTAAATGGATCTCTGATTAGCTGTTAGACTTGCGATTTTTGGGAGTAATAGAGGATTGTTCTTTGGAAAAAGCCTGTTGTTGGTCAGGAGGAAATACTACAAATTATGAAGGCAGATTAATAGAATACTAATCACTGTTACTTGAAAGGATATGTAAAACTAGCAAATATACAGAAACACACAGAATATTCTGAGCTAGAAGGGATCTGCAGGGATTATCGAGTCCTACTCCTACGCAAATGACCCATGCTGCGACTAAACCCACAACCTTGGCGTTACTAGAGCCGTGCTCTAACCAACTGAGCAAAGATGCTTGAATCAAGCTTGCCAGTGCTGTTATATACATATTTTTGTGTAAGATAAGCAAGTAGGAGTTCTTGGTGTTAAAAGACCTGCCCTGTGGCCATAGTTCTTCAGAAGCTAAAGGCAGCTGCGATTTAAGCCTTCAGCCTGTCTTCTTCCTCGTGCTGAGCTATTTCAATTTAATGGGTTCATTTTTTTCGGGAATAATATGCTGAAATTAGCTGAGCAAAGGTTGAATGAACACTGGGCTGGAAGTAAGGAAGGCCAAGAAGGTGGAGGAAGGGATGGAAAAGCACTGTGACAGCCAGATGGGTTTTGAGTCTTAGGAGGGAGATAGCAAGAGTGTGATAGGCCTCTTTGAAATAATGAGTATTATAAAGCAGGCAACTATAGGAAGACTGGTACTTATTTTTGTGCTCTGAGACCTGGAGGTATTAATCGTAAAATCAGCAGTATGTTTGAAAATAGATATATCCCTGCCCCGCTTCCCAATTTCCAGGGTGAAGTGGGAGAACAGGTCTGCACGAACAGGTACAATTGAACTAGAAATCTCTTTACAGTGGACTGTTTTGTAAAAGAAAAAGGTATTGTTTTGGGGAAAAATTTTTGTAGCCATCACCCTCTGTACTGCACCATTTGGTGCTAGATGGTCCTTGGCAAGACTGAATTGGGTGGACACCTATGAGTAAGTGTGGCCATTCCCTATGTTTTTGCTAATCTTCTATGAAACTGCAGGGTATGGTTGTGTTGTTTGAGACTAAACAGTTTGACCATGTAGTTGCCATTTTCATTAGCATTTCATTTTTCTTTTTGTACAAATTTTTAAAGTGTTTGGTAAAGTAGAAAGAATAAGAGTAAAATGTTTAAAGGAGAATGTCATAATGTTGTAGTAAGCTGCATCATAATTTGTGTGGTTAGTTTTTGGGAGGTGTAACTAATTGGGTGTTTTCAGTTTGAAGACTGGCAAAGTTTTTGCTGGCATTGACTCACTTTTAAAATTTATTTTATTGAACTGTGTTTCTGCTCTTGATTTGTATTGGTTTGCAGTCTCCTAACACTGAAATTTCTTTCCTGCCAGAAGTTAGCAGAATTACAATGATTTTTTTGGTTTTGATTTTCTTTTATTATACTTAGTTTTCTGTGCCCAAAAGGCTGTCAGCAGCAGATTAACATTCTTAAAAAAGCCAAAGGACGAGACAGCCATTGCCTTGTTGCCCAAATTACTCTTTTTATTCTTTAAATATGAATGTATTAGTTGATTACTCATTTGAATAGATGTTTTTTATGCTTTAGTAGAAATTTTTAAGAAGTGCTTCTTTAATTCTGGTCATATGTTGTTTTGATACTGTCTTTTTGGGGTCTGTGAAGTGTTTGAGAAGACTTTAGGCAGAGGACTAAGCATACCAACGGAATATACAGAGTTTTCAGAATACGGTAATAGTGTAACTGCTTAAAGACTAGATGTTGTGCCTTGCTATCTGCCTTTGGTCTTTTACCTCTAGATCTGACCATGGGTGGAGATTTTAGGCAGCTGTATTAGGTGATAGTGACCATTTTGCAGGTTGATCAACTAATTTTTGAAGATCATTCATCCAAATTACTTTGGAAAGTGGGCATTTACTCTGTAGTTACTACCAGGCCACTCTTATTTGTAGTACATTGAGGGAAAATAACTGACTTCTCAGACTTTGTGGCCTCTTGTATTTTTTATTCAGTCCACCAGCTGCCCCACCCCCAAAGGTTTATAAGGCGTATTGGAATGAAAAGAATTCTTTCACTGCTTCTCATATGATTGTGAATACTTGAAGTGAAACTATCAGGTCTTGTCTTGAGTTCTGCTCTGAAAACTGACCGCAGAAATGTTTCATGAATGTGTCTAGTTCAGTTTGCCTTCTTCAAAATTTTGTTGGTGTACACAATCAAAACGAAAGTGGAAGTGAAACACTGCTGGTAACAAGGACTTGTTGCACATGAAAATTAAGGGAAATATGGTGTTCAAAGGAGTGAAAATTAAGTTTGCTTTTCCAGATTTGTGCTGTAGTTTCAGTGATCATAACAGATGAGCTTAATTCTCCTATGTTAATTGGGAACTTAGTAAGAGACTGGTTAGGAGCTGGAAAGGAGCATGTATTTAACTGTCAAGACAGAGCTATAATTGTTTTTCCTGGCAAGTTTTGCATTCAGAATTTTGAAGAAGACTGACTTAAATATGAAACTCTTTATTGTTTTCTGCACACAGTTGAGAATTGGAAAAATCAGCTGTAAACTTCTGTGGAAAACAACATCTTATGTCCTGGGATCAACACATAGGCTGCCATTAATACAACTGCTTGTATATTTCAAAAAGCTCCTTTTGTTTGGCTAGGTAGTGAATTTGACATCAGTGCTTAACTACAGAACAGTCTGTATTGTGTGGAGATAAAACATATAAGGCATTTCCCTAAAGTGTTCTGCTTAACCCCAGGTTGTTTGATACCTAGTGGATTGGATAGTTCCTGAGTCTTTTCTTGGTGTTAGTATGTGAAGTAGGTGTAAGTTAGAGATGTAGTAAAGGATGAATTACAGTGTTCATACTGGTGGTGTCAAGTGCAGGTGCCAACACCAATAATGAAGTTCTCAATTTATTGCAGCTGAGCTAGGGCAGGGTAAATGCTGTTCTTGTCCTGTGCATCTTGCCCAAGAGCTTTAAGTAGCCTGTAATATTTGCATGAATAATGAACCGTTGGCTCTGACATGTTCACGTATTTTATGGAGTAGCCTCACCTGATAGTCTTGGATTTCTCGCCTAGAAATATTTTGAAACCTGCTACTTCTTTGGCCTATTTCAAACTGCTCTTAAACAGAGAATACTTCAAAGTACAAGTTGGAGCTAGTTTGTTAAATAGGCAAAATCCCTTGATTTTACAGATTGTCATTTTCAATAGCAACTGAAATGGATATGAGGTTTAATTGTAATGAAAACAAGTTCAGTATTTCATTCCTAACCTAGAAGATTTTAAAGACAGTGGGTATAACTAAGTATCTAATATGGTTTAAATACTTCTCTCAGAAATGATATTTTATTTTTTTTAAGGTGTCACCACCCAAAGGATGGCTTTCAGGCATCTTCCAGTTCTTGCTGGGTTGTTGTTCCTTTCAGAGGAAATAGGGAAATAATGATTTGCATTTGGCAGGGCAGGCAGAAAGCTTTTTTTTTTGCAATGATGGGTGAAGCATTTGTTATGGTTACTGGTGGGGTACAGGGCCTAGAGCAGAGGAAAGCAGCCAGACCAGCAGCAGCTGTTACTTCCCACACGAAGGAAATATCCAGCAGTGAGACTGCTTCCTTCTTGGCTTTTCTGAATGGCTGTTGCTCATGCCAAGGCTATTGTTGTTATACTGGACTTTGAGAATGCAGCATCATTTGGAAGCTGGTGTTTCAGACCATGCAAACTTCAAGATGTGGTTGGAAAAGCATATTTGGGTAGCATTTACTATGCAGTTTCCGGCTTCACCTATTCATATTATTTTAATTTGCTGTTTAACATTGTTGAGTTTGTAGGGCCCAGAGGTGTTGAAGTGGATACCCACAGTGTTATGGATCTGAATCTTTATGGATAGGATTCATTTCACATCTCTTGAGGTGTCAGCATCTGGGCTCCTTCTGTAATAGACTAAGCTTGTTTTGTCATGAGATACAAAATGCTGTTTGGACATATGGACGTTGCCACTAAGTCTGCTCACTGTGTCAGGTTTCTGTTGAGTGTGAAGAGGACACTTAGTTCAGATACAGGGGAAAAATACCGCTCTCCTTGCTTTATATGAGAACTGTTCTAAAAGCAGTGCTTTATTCTGTTTAAGGATATATGTTTATATGTAAACTTAAATGCTTTTTGAGTCAGGTATTTTTGCCATATTTCTTTAATGTCTTTAAGTTTTTTGAATGCTACAGAATGAATAATTAATTTGATATTTATGTTTGCAGCGCACTTGCTTCCTAAGTGCACTTAACTTTTGTTTTCTATGTTATTTAGCTTTAAAATGTTGCAGGGTAAGGTTTCAGCCAATCAGTAATACTACCTAGGAAGCTGTAATTAATACGTTATTCAGGGAAAGGGAGGTGATGTTAACTCCTTCTCCTCATCTTTGATAGCCTTGTTAGCAATAATTTACTTCTTTCAGAAGGTTTGAGACTTCGTAGAGAAGATCTATGCTTAAATTCACTTCAGCTTTTAACTGTTTTACAAACTTCATCTGAGTTGCAGTGTAACGTAATTTTTTAGGATGTAATGTTTCATATAATATTTGGTAAATTCTTTTTAAAATGTCTTATCTGTTGCATTTGTCTTGCCTTGCCTTCTTCACCCCAACAAATCCTGTACATATTTTATATGTTCTGATTGTGTACCTCAAGCATCCTTAACAGGCCTTCTCAACTAATTTGATTTACCACTTATTTTTTCTCCAAGTTAAGAATGGAACAGGAATACTGAAAAGGTAAAGACAGCATTTCTCTAATGCTAAACTTTTGGTGCAGGAATTGTGTAGGTCTTGTAAAATGCTGGGTGCAAGAGTACATAAGTGAAAATGCACAGATTCCAGAAAGAATTTCACTGCTTTACTAGATCTCTTTTTGGGGAGGATATAAGATGCACAGCTGGTTTTAGACCCTTCTGCCTATATTCATTAGGAATATCAGAAGTAAAGAGTAGTCTGCCAGCAGCTAACGTGGTTCTGAAAACTCTTAGTAGATAAGCCTGAAGCAGAGCTATGGAAGAAAGAAAAACAATTCCACCTCTGCATTAATTGCATCAGGGAACTTAAAGTTACACTTTGTATTTCATAGCAGAATGTTGTGCTAAATTAGAAATTGTGATATGCTCGCCCACAATTGTTCAGTATCTTGCAACTGTGATTGGTTTAGTCACAGGCAGAATGGTGGGCTGCCTACTCTGCCTTCGAAGCTGCCAGAGCCCTGGAGTTGCTCTGAGTGGTTTATTGCTGTTCATATGTGTTTTGCAGTCAGAAGGATGAGAGCTGTGGGCAGTGGCTCTTTTTCTGATGGCATAGTCTTGTCTTTGAAAGATATCAGAGAGAAAAAACCCAGAATCTTCAGGAATTTTTGGTGACATAATTTGCAGTTTGTCGGGAGGCTACAGTTGTCCCGTGTTTGAGGATCCTTTAGAAGTTGTTGGGAATATCCGACAGGATTCTCCTGAGTGTCTGTTCACTTTTTTTGGACTAACATTGGAATCTACAGGAACTCTTGCCTGTTATCTCTGACTAATGCAAGTTGTAATAGATGAACATTTATGCTGAAGTTCTGCACTGTAATTCTGAGCACAGCGAATGTGTTTCATGTAATTAGGGCTTCTAGAAATCTTCAGGGCAACTCTTCATACACAAATCTTTTAATAACTAAATATTTTTAGAAGTTAGGATTTTTCTAGTATAGAATTACTTATTTTGTCATGTAATTTTTAAAATATATGTCTTTCTGTTTTTGTTTGGGGAAAACTCTGGCTTTGGATGCTTATCTTAACATTGCCTTCGCTTTTGGTCTTTTCCTCAGTTGAATGGCCAGTGGAACTTACTAAGCTTTTATGGGTTAAAAAAATTCCAGAAGTAGATTTCTGTGCAGATTTTCCTTCTATATTGTTTATAAAGTAGTTCGGTTCAGACAGAGGGTAATTGATGTAAGGCTGAGTACTTGAGAAATCTGGAGCTTGTTCTTAATAAATATGATGCAAAGCCATTTAGATTAGTTAAGGCCTTGTTACTGCCTGAATTCCTTTTGGCTTTTTGTGATTTCTGCCCAATTATTGAATGCCTGTATCATTGAATATATGCAAAAAGACTGTTATATGCAGTGTGACAGTGTTAATATCTCTGAACTGGGCCCTTGCTTATGTATAATGATGCTAGTAAATAACTGCGTGTTCCATGGATATGAAATATTCCGTAATTAAAAGTAGCATAGTCAACTTTCAGCAAAAGATATGTCAAAGTTAACTCTTGCATTCTCTCCATGCACCTGCTTGCTGCAAAATGTGCTGGCTCAACCAGCTGTAGAAACTGTTGCCTAACCAGACTGTAGAAAGAAGAGAGTAACTAAGGAGAGGTTGCCAGTGTGGCCTTATGAATGTTCCAACAGAAGATGGATACTGACAACACCGATAGAGCAACTGAGTAAAAGTTGCCAGTGGGATAAGGCGTGGGTTGGGAAAAGCCCTGTCAAGGGAGGGTAGCAAAGATTTTTCATGCTGCACAATCCATTGTAAAATTTTTTCAGTCATTTCTGCATTTGTTTAGGAAAAAAACCCCTGGCTATTAATACTATCCTAAAGACATGCAGGTGACAGACTTGTTTTGTGTAGAGCTTAAATGGTCACATATGCAGTTCCCAGCAGTAAACAAGTCTCCGAAATGTTGCTTTGGATTATTCCTTGTCTCCTATTCTTTTGGTGTATTTGTTCGTGTAAGTAAATAGTATTTTTTTAGCTGTATAAATTTTTATAACTGTATAAGAAACAATTACAAAGCAAACCAGAAATGCTAAATTAAGAAACATCTTTAATTATATGGTTTATTTTTATAGGAGAAATGTGGTGATTTTGAAATTTTCCGCTTTGAGGGTGCCTGGCAGGTTACATTGTGTATTTTTTGTTCCACTCATGGCATATTCTTGCATACTTTTGTTATGTGCCTGGAAGTTCTTAGCTAATTCACTGACAAAGCACCTTTGTGTTTAGAGTAGGTGTACTTTTTTAAAAAACTTGGTTTAGCAGAATTTGCTTTAGTGTACGCATGAGAACGGATTGTCCAAAAATCAGTAGTATTGGAAATATGCCGCAAGAAACCCTAAAGATTTTTCACTTTGCTGTACATAATTTAGCCTTACTTAAAATTATTTGTTTTCTTCCAAAGACTTGGATAACAGACAAGGAGGATGCATGTATCATATTCTTCTGTTAACCCATTAAAAAAAAATGAATTAGTGGAATCAAATTTTGGGTGTAACTGTAGATCTTCACAGACTATCAAAATATCGTATTTGGAACAAAGTGGTCTTGGGTAATATTTTTACTGCTTTCATAAAAGAATGAACTTACTTGCATTTCTACAGAGCATCTCTCACTGTCATCTGTTATTCAGAAACATATTGCTAAAATAAGATTGAATTCCTGTGGGATAAACTCTTAACTAAAACATTGGTGTCTGCTTTTGTAAGCAAAAAGCCTTGTTTATTATCCATGCTGGTGTAATGTAGAAATCCATGAAGACTCTTTAGGGAGCTGTATTTTTTCCAGAGATGGCTCTTTCAGACAAAAACCGATGCTATTCATAAATAGGATTTTAGGCATGTTATTGTGTGCTTCTCCCCCTGCACTGGTCCAGAAGTAACTGGTTAAAACCTTGTTTAACAGCCTAATCATTGCCTTACAAATTCAGGGAAATAAATGGCTTATCCAGTATCTTGATCTGCCTGGGGCTTGAGAAAGGGTATTGCAAGAAGTCTAGCAGCACAGCATTTTAATATACTTCTTCCTAACAAAAAACATTTACTAATTGCCTTGTGTCCTGAACTGTGAAGATGTGTTCCAGACTGCTTGGTTTTTATCTTACCTAATATAAACATGGCTTTATATTCCATCATGTAGATCTCAGTTGGAAAAAAAATTGATGTCTTGGACGTGATGATCAATAGAACTCATTATTGTAACTGTGTATTAAGGCATTTATGTAAAGGCAGTTTCTATCTATATTGTATCATTTTTTTTTTTTTAGCTAGTAGCTTTTCAAAATACTGTCAGTTGGAGAAAAATTCCTATTTGGTTAACTTGTCTTTATTTTCTATTGTATGCTTTCTTCACTTTGTTTTCTGTCCTATGCTTTTTGCATATGAAGACCTCCCATTTCTTCCTTTGAAATTATGCTCATTCTGTTTAGAGATGAGCAGAACAGTACACAATACCCAAGCAAGGAAGGTATAATTACCTCTGCTTTTCTCTGTTTAGCAACTTTTAATAGCTGCTTATTAAGCAAATAATTTAATGGCGTTAACACCAATTAGCAATCTTTCTGGTAAGAAGTTCTCCTCTAAAACATTCCAGTATGTTTAATTACCTCAGGTGACTAATTACCTAGTGTGCCAGTCAGCAATGGTCAGCTGTTCTGCCTCTTCCCCTCCACATCTCCCTCTGCAGCTCAGACTTGAATTTCTCTGCAAATCGTCATAGATGGCGTTTTATGCTAACACATTTTCCTCTGCCAACAGCAAAATTCAGTAGGAAGGAAGAAGATTGTTGTGCTTGGTGTCATTTCTGCAATTGAACTTGTAGTTCTCCAGCAGGAAAAAAGGAAGTCAGTGTTTGTTTCAGGCATAAACTGGTTATAAGCCTCTGAGTACAAAAGAAGTGCTTCATACATTGTGTTCAATATTTCTCTGATGCATTTGTATCCTGTCTCTGAAAATTGTCTTTTGTTTGGTTTTACATGTTGAACTAGTTGAACTAGTTTACAGGTAAAATACTAGCTTACCTTCAAGAAAAAAGTCAACATTTTTCAGACAGAATTGAATGTAGCTGTTTTTCTCCTGGAACATATTTATGCAATATTTATTATGTTGTTGAGGGAAGACAAAACTCAAGGCACTCTGGTAGGCTGAGTTAGGAAAAGGCCCATTACGGGGAGGGGTAATTTTCCCGTCTTTGGTAAGCATGTTATGTTAAATAACAAACAATTAGAGGACAGTGTATGAGGAATCTGTTGGCTCTGTGTGACCAAGCATTCCTGTGGCTCTGAACAAGGCAAAATTTTCCTGATTTCTGCTAAAACATTTTACATACCAAATGATGAATGGTATCACATTATTTTGAAGTAACTCCTATTAAGAAGCAACATTTTATTTATGTATTATGCATATTTATGCACAAACCTTCTTTTGTAACGTTGCTTAGATTCTAGTGAGTTACAGTATCTCTAATTGAATATGTAATTATGGAGATACTATTTCCTTTAGTTTCAACACATTTCCTGTCTCCCTTGTCTGCTAACAGAAGGGAAAGTATTTTCCTGGCTGTGAATTGAGGGTGCAAAACCACAGGCTGCTGGTTCTCCTTGTAGACTGCTCAGCAAGGTGCTAAAAGAGATTATGTTCACTTTGCAAGTCTTGCCTGAGGCATGTGCAAGCTGAGTTGAATATTTGCACCCATACAGAAAATCTCAAGACTAACTTATGAAATCGTCTTTGTTATGTTCCTGTTTAGTTAATGACGCACCAAAGGCTGCAGCTTCAGCTTGTGCTGGGCATGTGCTGCAGCTTGTTCTCTGTCTTGTGCTTGTGCGAGGGACTCGGGGGTGGCTGGGCAGGGAAGCTTTGGTTGGAGTAGGAAAGATGCTCATGAGAAGAGAGAGGTTTTCAAGTTAGTTTGCACTCTCAGAGGTGACAGGAAGACACAACGCAGCAGACGTGGCTGCATGTTTGACCTGATTTCCTTGTTTCTGCTTGTAGCCTCTCTGAGGTGTGGCGTCTATCAGCCACATCTTCATGTGGGTGGGTAATTCGCTGCACTGTAGAAACAGATTAATCAGACTAATGTACAGTGTGCAGGCAGAGCAGCATGCAGGTGGCACTCTTAGGTTTGGATCAAGATAATGGGCATCACTGAACAAATCCTAACTGGCATTTTTTTGAAGGAAAAATGTAACATGAAACTGTTGCCCAGGTTTGTTCTTTCTAAGTTGCCATCTGGCTTAATTTTGACAAGGTAGAAAATAGTTCTCAAAAACTCTTCCTCCCTTCTGGGTTTTACTGGGCTACTGCACGTGTTTTTCACATGTAGGTTAATGGGTCTGTGCTCAGTTATTGTTATATGAGCTTGGCATATATTGATGTGGTTTATTATGTAGCAATACATATGGGAATAAAAATAAAATATTGTGAGAAAATGTAAATCTTCAGATCCCATTTGTATCAAGACATCTGTGTGAAAAATGGGGCTAAAATCCTACTTGTCTTCATTTTAATTTTATGTAGTTGCTTGTGTTTTGTTTCTTTGGATGTGTTTTATTTAGCAATTATGTACACTCTTATTTGTGCTCATGAGTGTACTGGTTTTTTGTGCATACATAGAAGTATACAAATCTGACCAATGCTGATCTAATTTGAAAAGTGCAAGTGGGTGTTAAAGCATATAAAATATTCTCTCCTTTTATGACAGCCCTTACCCTCTTGCTCTCTCTTTTCTGGAGTAATTTTAAATAGGCCTGCAGGTAGAAAGCCCTTTCAGGTAAGAAAAGCCTATGCTTGTGTCCGTTTAAGGAGGTTTTTTTAAAGTGTATATGAAGTTGAATATGATAGAGAGTCAGCAGGAATTAGTTGTTACTTGTGTTTAGAATAAAAGGAATACTAGCTTTTAGAGTGAAAAGCTGTAAAAAGTCATGTTCTGGAACTGGTTATTCATTTGTCATCTCATTGGTCTGCATTTATGGAATTGCCTATTCTTGTTTGGCCTGGAAAGGCACATGTAAACGATGGCAAAAAGAACGTTTCATTTAAAGGCGGTGCTTTGGTAGCAGCATAGGATTGCACTTTTAGAAATGTAGATTTTTCTGTTGTCTCTGCATGTATTTGCAGAATTTTATAGTAGTTTGAAAAACTGTGCTTGGCTCTCAACTTGCCTGTTATTAAAGTTGTGGGTTTTTTGTTTTTTCACTTGTTTGACTGTTTCTGTAAGTTTTTGGTTTTCTGTATTTGGAATAGTATATGCTTAATTTTTGCCTCAGTCTAGTGCTCTTGCAGTTCTGTCTTTGGCTTTCAGTAGTGGTATAATATTTATTTTAATTGCCAAGCTGGAGGAATTCTATTGATCAAGTTTTATTACAACAGATAAACTTTGTAAGGGATCAGTAAATCAGTAACCATGTGATCTTGTATCAAACAAGGGAATTTAAAGAACCCAAGTGTTTAGTTCGTTTGTTGTAGCTTACTTGTAACCCAAGTGTAAGTAAGTTTGTGTTATTCTGTTTAAATAATTACACTTCTTGGGAAAAAAAATGAACAAAGAAGCTGTTATTGCTGAGATTAAATTTTACTGCCAGTAATTTATATTATGTACTGACTGGTATATTCTCAAAACCTGTAGATTTAAAAGCCGAATGAGACTTGCAATTGTTTACACCAATAGATTTAGTAAACTTAAGCAATATTTGTTGCTTTGATTTCTTTGTCTTAGTTTGCTGCTTGAGACTGATTAAGCACTGTTACTTAAAAATGTTAACAGTTTTACTCTGCTTACTAGATAAGCTGCTCCTGGCAAGTGTTAGAGACAAGGTTTTAACTGATTGCATTAAAGCCTACCTTTAGGCAATGCCCATCAGTGTGCAGTTACGTGGAACAGCTGATGCTGTTCAGAAAAGGTTGGAATTCTTTTCGGTGTTCTGTTTAAGTCTTGAATTTGCTTCAGAGTTTGAACCTTCTGTAAGGTGTTGCTGTGGGCAGCTACAAACAAACGAACTTTGAGCTCAGTACTTTTCATATTACGGTGCAACTTTCAGTTTAAGAACTGAACTCTTATTGGGATGGATTTGGGTTTTTCAAGGTGTTCATTGCATTAATTCTGCATATTAATTTCACTTCAATTTATCTGATTTTGGTTGCTTGTCTTTATTAGTGCATGTCATATATGCAATCATTTCTACAGCTTTCCAGTCAACCTTCAACTTTATCCATATTTTATCTAAGGTTGCAAATAATTTTTGCAATATATTGAATGTTTTTTGTAAGGTGCTTTTGTTAGACTGCTCTTAAGTAGATCAATAAATCTGATGGTTTACTACCTTGTCTCTTTTTCTACTGTTTCCATACCCTTCTCTTTCACTTCCCCCTGCTGCTGCCTGCAACTTAGCTAACAGCGTCTTGAATCTTGTTTTTGATCACGACTGCAGTTGTAGTGCAGTGACTTACATAACACTTTTTCATTAATTACTGTTTTGGCTTGTAAAAACATTTTGAAAAAACCCTGTCTTTTCTTCCATTCTCCTCCTGCACATGAACATTGCTAATTCGTCTCAAGATATTTTAAAACTTCGTGAATGTCATAAAGCCATATAAAACTTTTTAAACGTATTAATCCCCAGAGAATCTCAGATGTCTCAATTTTTAAATCACTGAAAGCAAAGGTGAGGCTTCTTACTAAAACAACATGGAATTTTACTGGAGCTTTAGAAAACTAGCAGTGTCAGGAAGTTTCTTTGCTCTAGCTATGGGACAAATGTGTAGACTTTTGCAATAGATCTCACTTAAAAGTGTGGGTTGTCATTTATTTGGGACTAGACATGGCCATGCAGGTAGATGTTTAGTTTTTTGCCTTTATAAGGTTGTGCCTACAAAATGTCTCCTTGTGTAAAAAGTATTTCTTAAAGAACTACAAGATACAAAGCAATTTTATACAACATAGTGTAGCTTTAAAAACACCCTCATTCTTGAATGAACATGCCTGTTCTTGTTGAGATGAATTCTTTCTTCTGGATGGTTACTGCCCTATTTTCAAGCTCTGGGCTTCTACAGGCCTACCAGTTCTTGACACCCTGTTCTCTTAGCGTGCCTTAAATTCCACTGAAACTCCTTTCTCTTCATCATATACAATGTATTGGTTCTAACTGATGTGATGTGAACAGATTTTCCATTTGCAGACACTGTTTACTATTGACACGAGAAATACATGTTGAAAGGAAGTAAAATCTGTGCACCCATAATCTTATTTGGGATTTGATCAAGGTTTTCCAAGGGTTTCTTCAGCCTTGTCTTGTTTCTTCTGTTTGTTATCATTTACTTTATACTTTGGGATGTAAATGTGCTGTGTTGGCAACTTTGTTACTACAGAGTGTTTCCAAGGAGCATTCTAGGAAAATAGGGTGAGGATACAAGATTTCATAAATAAGGATGACATTTTTATTTGTATTTGTGAATTGGAGCCCTCAGTATCAGGGGTGGAGGGAGGAATGATGATGACACACAGTTGTTATTGTAGAATCTGCCTTTCAAAAGAGATGACAGATGATGGTTGAAAAGGGACCACTAAACGTCAGACTTGTGCTTTGGGCAAGAATGTCACCACTGCAAGAACACATAATTTGGCCAGCTCCCAAAAGCTGAGAGAAGTAAATTTGTAGACTTGTTTAGAAGAAAGATTTCGGATGGAATTTCTGACATGCCTAGATAGGAGACTTTTTCTTCAATGCCCTGACACCGTCTCCTTTAAACAAATCTTAAGAATACCAAAATTAAATTTTAAAGAAGAAAGGAAGGACAAATTGAGAACTTAATTATTACTAAGCTAGTAGGAAAGTGGGTCAGTAGCATAGTCTGGTGTAGGCTGTGTGTAATGTTATCATAGGTAAAGGAAATGAGAAAATAATTCTGTGAGACAGTTGTCTGCTTAAAATATGGTGAGCGTACTAAGCTTTGAATTTGCAGTGATACCACTTTGAAGAAAACTATTAAAGCCATGATTTTCAAAGTTGGGTTATCTTCTCACGATAGCCTCATCTTTGTCACATATGCAAATACTGCTGTTGTTTGATCTGTCTCCAGCGTGTTTTCTCCAGAGAGAATTTTTGAATAGGAGTGAAATTTTTCTGAGCATATTCTCCTAGTTGAAAAATTTTGATTTTTTTTTTTTAATAGTGTTAACTGAGTAAGTTTAAAAATATTTTAGAGGCAATGCTATCTGGCTTTGGTTTGACATTGGTAGTAAAATTTCACTTACATGAAGAGAACTTCAGCAAACATTTTAAATGTCAGAAGAGGATTTTTTTAATGTTTCTCTGTTTTCATGGCAACTGGAAACTTTTTCAAGTGTTACCTTATAAGTGTTAATTAAAATTTAAGTAAAGAAATGAATTTAACGAAGGGACAAAACTATTTCCTTCATTTTTTAGTGGAACAAATAGAGAATGTAGCATTTTGTTATGGGCGGTAAGGCATACATGTGCTACCCATTTTCTGGTATCAGCTTTATGTCGATTTTGCTCATTATTTTTCAGAAATACAGAATAGAAAAACACTGTCCCCCTGCCCCCTGCAGATGACTTGGTATAAAAACTGCTTTGAAATTGTTAAAGACAGAAGAAGATTTAAAGCAAAGGTTTATAGCCTGCAAATCACTGTGTTGGTATAGAAAATATTAAAACATTTGTGCTGGTTGATAGATATGACTGACATGGAATAGTTGTTTTTTGGATGTCAGCTTTGTCGGTTATTGCATTTAGAGCATGAAAATAGACCTTGGAGATAAAGCCTGGAGTATGTATGTTCCTTGTATTTGATTAAACCAAAGTGAAATTACCAAGGAGAATACTATTACCAAACATGCTTCTCAGAGATGTGAATGAAGAACTTCAGATGTATTTTATTGTTCATGAAGGCCATAGCCCAGCAACAGGACATCCAACAAAACAAGACAGAAACCCTAACATACTTGAAAACAATTCTGATTTATTAAACTGTTTTTTTTCTATATGTACTATTTGTAGTGTGTTTCTGTGGGAAGCAGAATCACATATCTTGTGAAATTAACTTCCTGTGGTTTTTGAAAATGGAGTCTAATTGAATGTATTGAAGTAGAATTAATCTTTCATGGTTCTGGTTTATTTTTGTTTATGTTTAATGACAGGCAAATGGCTTTTTTAACTTTAGGAAGTTGCTTCCTTTTTGTTATTGAAAATGATGGACTGCCTGTGTGTGTTGATACTTGATACATTAAGACGAGGTAATGTAGTGGAAACACTTGCCTGTTGCAGTTTGACTCGGTGCCTGTTTTCCTACTACTGTCTGGTGGGGAGAGCAAATAGCAGCAGAAGCTTTGATAATGCTGTGCAAGAGATACAGCTCCATTTGCAGTATGTGTCCAGCAGAGTTTAAAAAACAAATCTAGGATATTATTTTTCATGCTTTAGTATTTTCAAATATGATAGATACAAATCAGTTCTAGTGTTTGAATTCTTATGTGACAAAACTATACACTAAAATTTTATGTTTAAATAAATAATATGTGTAAATGTCATAAAGTACTTGCAGTGAATCTCAGAAGTAAAAGTGTCATCATCTGGAAAAAGCATACTGTCCTTCATTTCTTCTTGGCTTTTCCCAGTGTATGTCAGGAACAGAGAATGGGACTTAAATGAGGACTTAAGAGTAGATTATATATCACTTAATGTCATTTGTTACCTTTAAAGGTATCTTATATCAATATTCTTTTGCAATTGGTTATAACCTCAGTTGTCACAGTCTTAAACTATAAAAGATCTTTATACTTTCTTGCTCTTTCCTTTGAGCTTTCCTAAAGTATGTGTGTCTGTTTTGTCTCTTCAGAAAGCTGTCATCTTGTCTGCCAATAATAAAAATTTTAAAAAGCCCCTAAAGAAAGCGAAACACTCCCAAACACAAACTCATTTGGCTTTGTGTAGCCAAGTGTCGTAGTTTGTCAGCTTTGGGACAGATTCTATTATGCTGCTTTTTTTATAGCCTTGTGTATTTAGTTCTTAATGCATGTTCTGGCGCCAAGGTTTTGGAAAAGGGTCAAAAAAAATGGAGCTTAAATGAAGGCACAGCATAAATTACAGCAGTGTTTGGGATAGACATGCACTTAGCAGACACCTTGAGCTTGCTGGTGTATGTTTGTAGAGATATGGTGTCTTTCAAGGCCTGCTTTTTTATAATGTGGACTGACTGGAGCCAAAGTGGGCTATGCCTGGAGCTTGTGACTTCCCTAGGCTCATGGAGAGCCTTGGAGAAAGGACAAGTTGTGAGCTTACTGGCAGTGGTGTTTGAAACTGTTCTTTCAAATGCTATGGAGTGTTTTATCTGAGTTTGCTATTACTTCATCTCCTGCTATAGTGTTGCAAATGTCTGTTTTAGGTTTTATAAGGCCACAAAATACACTTGAAAAAACTTGGGAAAACACTTGATAGCTGTTAGTTGCAACAAGTTGTCTAGGACACATCCTTGTCCTATACCTCCTAGAAGTGAAAGCCAGGATCTAAAAAATGAGGTGGAGTTTTCCACTCAAGTAGCGTAGATGTTGTTCCATTCCATTTTTCCAGTGTGTTGGTCCCCTGCCATGCTGCTGGCTGGATTCAGTTGTAGCATGGGGCGCGTCAGGACCACGGCTGAGCAGCAGCGCTGTGGCTGTACAGGGCATCTCTCTGCGTCTGCGCGGGCTTCCTCCTCCCCTGCACCTTTGCTGTCAAAAGTGTTTGTGCGGGCGCATAGAGAACAAATGCAGATGGAATCAGTTTCCTGATCCTTTCTGCAGCAGGACTGTACAAATGTGCTTGTGTTGGTAGCAGGAAGGAGATAGTACAGGGACAGAAACGAATGGCAGGGGCATGAACAATTGGGAATCTTTTTAGCATTAGTCTTTGGCGTATGCTGCGTAGAGTGTATGTGAAATTACTGACTGGGCTCTTCCTTGCATCCCAAATATGCTCATGCTGTTGGGGAGCAGCTGGCAGTGTTTGAAGCTGTACAAGTAGTATTTGGCAAGGTGTGTTGTTCAAGCAAATGTAGTTTCCTTTATTGTTTTCTTCTGTATGCAATGGCTTGAGGTTTCTCTAGAGGTGGATAGTACTACTTTAAACTTGTATGCAAATTGTATCTAACTCGTTTTGATGGCAAGAGCCGTGTGTTTGTAGTATGAAGTTTTTGTCAAACAATCAGTCTGAGCTAAATCTAACAAGATAGAACTTATTCTAGGTTTTGGAGTTCTTGTTTAATTATTACTTTCCTTTTTCTACTGTGAGTGATTCCATTGCATGACTTTATGCACAGAGTATATGCTCAGCTGCCTTCTATTTTATTCACTACTTTAACAGCTATGAAGTACATACTGGAAAAGTACACCGTTTACTACTGTTTTTATGGGCCCAGAAATACATTTATCAGAATGGTATCAGCCAAGATGTATCTAAGATATGTGCAGCTATGGTTTATTCTAACATTCTGGTAATTGTACCTCTTACTATCTGTGCTAAGTTTGAGCAAGAGCCTAATGATAATATGGTATCTCTAGAAATGTGTGACTATTCAATTCTTTAAATTTTTTTTCTTTTTGCTTCTTTATAAGATTGGTTTTTTTTAAAGGCTCTTTAAATCTAACATCAAATAAGGTGAACTGAGACACCGTAAGTAGATTTGTCAGCCTGGTTTATCACTTGGAGAAATTCATCATGAGAAAAATATTTAGCAGCATATTAGTAGGAGCAAAACTGCCAGTTATGCAATCTGGAGTTGGAGTGCTAACAGCAGAGCAGTTCACGTAAGCTTCTGGAAGTAGGATAGTCCTTAACTAGCCAGCAATCTGTACTACTAAATTTTCACAAAAGCTAATAGGACTATTTAAAGAAACTGATATTCATACATACTTAAAATTACTGATATGTTGAATGGGGCTAAAAGGAAGTGTTTCATTATGGTGTTATAAAATAAAATGAATCTATGCATTCAGTGCCTTTGTATTTCTGGAAGTATAAACATAGGCTGGCAAATTTAATACTCATAGGCTAGAATCCTAACAGATTGTGTATTTAAAAAAAAAAGTGCCCCGGTGCTTTATTTTAATCTTCCTTTATTGTAAGTACTACGTTACATCTTTTTAATAAAGGTTTCAGTTGTATAATTCTGATATGATCTCTTAAAGTATAAATACATCTTGACAACATGTTGTTACAGGAACTGTGAGGGAACTGATGATGCTACAGATGGTGCTTACAGAGGATTAAATTTGATTCCTTGGCTGGAACAGTTAATAAGATGCGTACTAGATCAGATGGTGTAGAAGAGTGAAGTAATTCAGTAATGCCAGCAATGTCATGCTTACATGCCTGATTCATGGATATAGGATATGATTATGAATCACACGTGAAAACAAATACATCAGAGGAAACACTGACGTGATTAAAACTTCAAGTTTAAAGATATATACATATATATAATTTTATATGAAAATAATTATTTGACTTTATTAAATTCCTCTAATTTTAGAAAATTTCAGTTTATATGTCTGAAAAATGTTAGATGATTTTTAAATTTTAAACCCACATCTGTAAAACTTTCTGTACCTTTTATTACACTTAAAAAAAAAAGGTGCTAAAATCCTTTTCTCCAGTACTTCCCTACCTTCCCCTTTTTCAGTCTTAGAAGTTGTGAACTACCTTTTCAGTATGAAAAAATCTGTAAATTTTTATATATCAACCAGATTATCATGGTTGCTATATTTTGCAGACACTGTCTTCCGAAAAGGAATTTAGTGGTTCATGCTCCTTCTAGCTCTTGAGCCATACTTGAATAGAAATGAGTACACTGAATATTGGTTATAGGCTTTCACCAGGTGTCTGGAGATCAGGCTTCCAGGTCAATGTGTAAATAAGGATGAAATTCTAAGCAAGCAAATGAGGTTTTAGTAAGAAAATGGTTACCAGCAAGTTTGCTTTCGAAATCACATGGACATGCTATCAGCCATTTGAAAGTCACTTGTATATATCACTTCTCATTTCCTGACCAAATTAACAAAGTGGCTTAAATGCTATGCTGCTGCCCTTTCTTAAGAGCTGACAAATTCTTGGGCAGATTGAAGTATATAATCAGGGATATACTGCATCTTTTCCGGCTTCCTGCTGTTAGAAAAGGGAGAAAGTTTTTAGAAGAGCAGTAAAGAACCAATCAGACCTAAAATACACAAAAAACTTAGAAGTGTGTTGTTATATGTTCTTAGATGCATGTTATGCCTTGTCAACAAGTACATGTGAATACAAATCTGTAACTTTTTTCATCAGATTAATGAATGTTCTATTGGTAAATGAACTCAAAATTCACTAAATCCTTTTTCTTAAATAGCTTTACTTTCTAAACATGTATGGAAAATAAGATTGTCCTTTTTAATTTTGAGTGAAGGATCTGTTTATTCCAGGTGAATTCAGGTCATATTTGAAAGTCTGATTTTTTTCTTTTCTTGGAGCTATTATAATTTTAGGTGTTGATAATCACTATAATGTGCAGAGTAGTACATCATACATTTCTGAAGATGCATTAAACAGTCTTCACTACCACATAATAAAAACTTAGATTTAAACTACTTAAAAGGATTTCCTTTCTTGGTCTTGTACTAATAAATATAAGTAAAGTGAAAGAG
This sequence comes from Rhagologus leucostigma, assembly GCA_013397725.1. Classification (NCBI taxonomy): domain Eukaryota; kingdom Metazoa; phylum Chordata; class Aves; order Passeriformes; genus Rhagologus; species Rhagologus leucostigma. Next base: position 122,198 of record VZTD01004963.1, on the reverse strand, counting down.
ACTTTTCTATTGCTGAGAGTAAATATCAGACATTTGGAATCTCTTTTTACACTGAATATCCATCCATATGAGTTTGTAGGTTTGTATAGTAAGTATCATAGAAATACAAGTAAGGTTAGAAGGAGGAAAAAACAGGATTTTAGGGGCTTGCGTAAGATGCATCTCCCAGTTTCCTCTCGTCCTGCTTTGTTAGGGTTGGCAGTAGTTCCTCTTCTAAATCAGTCTACTTTGACCATTGTATACAATAACTGTCGAACTTCCTCTTCCCTTCAAACTGTGTAATTGCTCAGGGAGGGTGTGGGAAGGAGATGGAAAAGCCATGAATTCATCTTCTTGCTTTTTATTTAGTCAGACAGAGCAGTGTTGTAATTTTAATTATTAATTTCCTATCAGTCTAAATGAAGTATTTATACTGATATTTTTGTCTTGACAGAATAATCCTTGACATGATTAACATATTCAACCCCCTTTTTGCAACTTCCTCTTTAAACAAGCATTGCTGATTTGGAATAGTTGCTTTTAATGCAGTTATATTAAAGCAAAATTAATTTGCCATCACATCTAATTCTCTAGAGAATTCCTGTCATATCTTTTCCTTTGAGTTACCATTTATCAGAGTACAAAGTTCTTAAATATTTTTCAAAGATAGTGTGTGATGTTTTGAATGTCTTAACAGGTGATCAGAAAATTAAGTGCCTGCTGCTTGTTTTGAAGGTTTTTATCTAGGAAAGGTTAGAAAAGCTTTAATAAATCTGTCTTAACACTTGATTTTGTTAATACCATTATTTGACTGAATTTCTACTTTAAGTAAACTGATCTCACTGATAGTCTTCTTTTTTTCCCTGTGTATAGAGAATGAGGTTTAGAATTAGACAGATTTTTTGTGGGTGTGGAGAAAGCAGTGATGAGCTAGTGATGATTTAAGAAAAAAATCAAAGCCTTGCTTGCCTCATCAAGTTTCCATGCGGGGGAAAGAATCTAATTGATCTGTATATACAAAAAAATACTGAAATAGCAGAATAAATGGACACTTTTCAATACTGACAAAATCAGATTTGAATCTCTCATGCGAAAATCACTTGTTACATATTGAAGTTGTAATGATTTAGTTTAAGGCTATTTGAAAGGTAATTTTTATACTGAAGGCGCGTAGTGAATTTTAAAAGAATCATGGCAGTTTTTATGGAGCTTATCTGCAAATAGTTTGGGGCTTTTGTTGATTTTTTTTTTCCTGTTAAACTGAAGTGTTACCAGTCACTAAGCATTACACATGTATTCAGGAACAAGTGCTCCAGGTATCAGACTTTGCAGTCAGGAGCTTCATCCATGAATTAAATCTACTCTTATTGCATGAGTTTATAGAAGTTACCTAAATTTCTAATACAGAGCAATGGAAAAGCTTAATGTGAAACTTAACATTTTCAAAATCTTTGGGGACAACAATGTCCTGAATTTCCGTTCGTGTTGCACCCCTTCCCCTTGCCATGCTGTCGTTAGTATTATTGCATTTTCCTCTTCAGGAAGCTCATTTAGGTAACATCAGTGTTGTGGTTAGAAGATAAGGTATTTTACGCTTTTTGTCAAAATTTTGTCTTCTTTTTTTTTTTTTTTTTAATTTTTTTAGTGGAAAGATGTGCTGCAATCATGAACTTTTATTTAAATAATTACAGTGAAAAATAATGTCACAAATTACTTTGTCAAGTTAACTGTTAGATGCTGCTCAGCCTACTTGCCATATGGAGGAGTTTAATTATTAAGAGTAGGAGTGATTTGCTTTGGGAGCTTTTAATTAAAAGATTAAAAGAAGCTCACTCTGAGGCTATGTCTCAAGCATTTGAAGATTTTAGTGACACCTTATGTAAGGATTTAAGAAAAAAACATGTTTGCCTTTACTGTGAATAGCTGTTTTGAACATCAGGTAAAATTCTTGAAAACACTTGCTTCTCAGTATTTTCATTAGTCCTTGTTGTATCTATGACACCCTGATTTGTACTCAGGGCTTCAAAAATTGTTCTCTTAGAGGTTTTTCGCCTTGAAAGGTGTCACTGAATTGATTAAGAAACTGCAGTGTATTGAAGGACATGTAAAACAGAAATGTAAGGAAATAGGAGTCCCAGTTAGGTGAAGATTCATTTGGCAGGGGGTTGGAGATTGTGGACACCTCCTTTGTGTCTGGAAAATGCAGAGAAATTCTCTTCTGTCACCATGCCATACTGAAACATTGTTATTTTAAGACGAGAGTACGTACTTAGGAAGCTGATGCTTTATAGTGCTTGCCTTTTCCGTGAGGCTTCCCTTTATCCCAGATGGCTTTTTAGGAATGAGGAATCATAAACCTAGCACAACATGGTACACTTCTGAATTCATCAATAAAAGGCAGGCATGGAAACCCTGCGGGCTTCCATATAGGATTGCCATATGTTATTGGAAAAAAAGTGCTTTTCTTTCTTGGTGAATGCTGAACATCCTCACAGAACAAAAATGATGTGTAGTAGTCAGTCTCTTCAAATAAATCTCAACTGCTACGTTGCTCTGAGTCAACTAATGGGAAAATTTAAAGGCATTTAAATTTTAAATTTGGAAGTGTCTACTTGATTCCAGGTACTTGTGAAAAATCATGAAGCTACTGTGTGTCCCTGTATTTTTTAAAAGGCTCTTTCAGGCACTGAAAAGTTCCAGACTGGAACTGTGAACACCTGGTTGGAGTCATTCTGTCAGGTTTGGCACAGCCATAACTTTTGTGCTCCAGTGTCCATATGCAAAAGGAGGTGTGTGAGAGAACTGCAGGCTTATTCCGTTTGTTGGTCTGTCAGTCCTTTTTATTGTGAAATCTGTAACATTTGCAGCTGTTTAGGGAAAAGCAAACGCAAGATGGATGAAAGACTATGAGGTGCATATACCCTTTTGCTTTGGAACCGCTTTTGATGGTGTATTCCTAAATAAATTTCAAGAGCTTTACTGAGATGAGTGCTTGAAGATAAGGATGTAATTAATTTTCCTTGCTGGCTGGTGTTGACGATGTCGCATTTTAAGTTTAACTTCTGTTGTCTTCAGGAAATGGAATAAAGAGCTGTGAATCTGAAGTTGAGGGTACTTTCAAACTGAAACTTTTTCTATAGTCTCACTGAAGAAGCGAGAAGTGGGGGGAAAGGAGGGGTGAGGGGAAAGGGTGTGAAGTGTTATTTTCCCTTTATCTACAAATACCAATTTTTCTTTTATCTTGGGTTGGATAACTCTGCTTGGTTCATTATCATACTGTGTCCTATGGGAGTCTCCTATGGACTGGTGAAGACTTCCCCCCATTGCCTTAGAGCTGGGAGGCAGTTACTGCCTCAAGGCAGGAGGAAGGTTTGTTTCAAAATCATCTGCCAAGTTTGTTGAGCCACGAGTCTGACATTTAGTTTTTTAAGAAAAAAAATTCCTTCCGTATTATGACCATTAGTTCTGAAACTTCCTTGCTTTGAACAACATGAAAAACTGAGGTACAGAATAACTCGTGCCTGGAGTGACATCTGCTGTGCTTTTATGCCTCTTGTCCACCTTCTCTCTTTTGTTTCCTTTGCTAATTTTTCTGTGCTTTTCATTAAAGGAAAGCTCAAATTCCAAGGTATTGGTTCACTCCCTGAGTGAATTTATCATCTCTGTTCTTTCCTGTGATCATGATTTTGGACTAAGTGTATTTATGACAACATGCCAGACTAGGATGGAGAAATCGGTCTAGACATTAAATTAGGCTTGTCCCTTAAAGTACAAGAGAAGGTTTGGAATCCCAGAACATCTTCAATAGTGTCAATTCAAAGTGAAAAATTATCAACTAGGCTTATGATTTGCTGTGGAGCTTCAGGGCTATATTTATGGTGTTTTCGTGTCTTGAATCCTTTTCTGTCGGCTTTTGCCTTAAAAACTTCCCAGACATCCAGTTAACTAACCATACTTCATCTAGGATTAATTTGAATTGTTTTTGCCATGCAATTGAGGCAAACTACTGCATGATAGAATATTCTGCAGAACTGCAGATGATTAAATTTCCATCAGCTGTTTTTTGGATTAGGTAGGGCTCCATAGGTATGCTTGTGAAATGCTTTTCACTTATTCTTTAGGTTGTGGCTTTGTAGTTTGCTTTGAGATTGTTCTCAGAAGAAGGGGATGACCAGTGTTGTCAGTCTAAATGCTTAATTTTACCAGATGAAAATAAGCTTGAAAGTAAATCTGGATTCTCTCTAGAGTGGGTTAATTTTTGTTACAGTTGACATGTGGTCCTACCGTGTTTCTCAGTCCCAAAAAGAGCAATTGGCACTCTGTCGGCTCTTAAGAGAGAGAGATCAAGTGTTCTTGGAGCCAGCACATGGGACATTTGAAGCACAAGCAGCCTGTTTACTTCTCTCAAGAAAAGCCATAGCTCTTTAAAGTGCCTTCATGCTTAAATGTTCTAAAAAGGCATATTTAAGATAAGTGCCCTGATTAAGGAGCCGACCAACCTCAGTTGTGAGAAAATGTACTCTGAGAAAACCTTTTTAATTTGAAAAACTGGGCTTTCAGCTGAACAAAATGGAAGAACATTTGAGTGGGTGCTTGCAAACTGTGAATGCATGTATCTGAAATTTAATGCTATGATAGGATAGAATTAATTACAAATTAAATAGGTTGGGTGTGTTTGAGTGATGTGTTTATCTGTTCTGACAATTATACTTTCTTCTAACTTAAGATACCGTGTAGATCAAAACTTGTAATACAAAGATTGTTCTTCTGATATGATTGTATTTAGGTAAAATAATATTTTTTGTTCATGGCCATGGTTATTTAATTATTATATGAACTTTGAGGTGATTCATTATTATTGCAAGGGAAACCTTTCTACACCAAGCACCCTGTAATTGCAGGGATAGGTACTTTAACCCCTCCAATGATAGTAATTTTTTCATTGCAAGGCAAAAATCTAAAGGCTGAGTATTGAACAAATTAAACCTTTTGTAATAAAACAAAGATGGACAAATAAAATGGATATTTTTTTAATTTAAAAAAAACCCCTACTTCATAAAATATCAGTTGCATTCTAAAGGTGAAAATTATATTGTTTATGATTGGTCTGGTTTAATATTTAGTAATTATTAGTAATAATAGTAATTAGTATTTTATTAATTAAATATTCAGTAATATTTCATATTTAGTAATTTAGTAACTAATAAATATAGAAATCTGTCTTTAAATTATATGAAGTAGTTCTAAAAGCAACATCTCTCAGTTCTTGGACAGTGTCAGTGAAGTGTTCTGTTCTGTTTTTTTCTGCTGACTTTTTTTTTTGTTTGTTTTTGTTTTTTTAATTGATGCATGAGAACAGATAACAGATTTCTGTTAACTCCTGTATAATAAAACTTAGTTATGAAGTAAGAATGCATTGACTCATGTCTAGCTGTGGAAAGCAGTCCTGTTAATTATGTGTCTGAGATTCCAGCTGTGTCATGGTTGTTATCTTTGCACTTCCAGCTTTGTAGTCTTATGCATTCCTTTATTTTGATTTTTAATTATTTTAAAATTTATATTAGACAGAAAAGCAGAATCATGCTAATCCAGCTGGTATGAAATCATAAAACAAAAAATTTATTTTTCTCTGAAAACATTTGATTCCTCTCTTTTTCTAGATGTGCTTCTTTTACTTATATAAGCCTTTTAATAAATTTTATAGCAACATGAAAGCTTAATTCTTTGATAGATTAGAAGAAGCAAAAATTACTCGTATGCTCCGTCAATTTTTTTCTTGCATTGATATAAGTGTAATGTAACAGTTTATGGAACTAGTCAGTGCATTTTTATAATGGCTATTACAGTGGGAATTCACTACCTTATTGAAGTTCAACTTTGAAAAAACGATTTCTGTATCCTTCTCCACCTTCTGTTCTTTACTGGTGTTCAGTATATCAGAAATAGCTGCTATTAGTTAATGCCAAGGTCTGTGCAGGGCCAGTGTGATGATGGTTGATCATCATGCATTGTAGAATTTTGGAGCATTTGGCATGTACCTTGTAGAAAGGAAAGAACACAGATTTAGCAATTTGATGTGGTGCAAGCTGAGCCATCAGATGTGCGCAAATCATGAGCCTTCAGTCATGAATGCAAATGATAATGTACTATTTTTGACTTGGAATCCTGCTCTACAGTGGCTGCAGTTTGTGATCAGACTGTACAGGACTAATACATCATGTACTACTATCAGCTGAATTTTCTTTGCAGTGTGCTTTCTGCTCTTGCAGTCCTCCTTGAGTATTTTGTGTTCAGTAGTACTACCTATTTAGAATTTGATCTGCAATGTGATTGCCAGCCCTTTGTTACCTGTTTATGAAGCTATGATTGTATGACATGACAATTCTTTTTCTTTTCTTCCACTGCTCTTTGTTTAGTCCAGACTTTCAGAAAGGAGGTTGGGAAATGCAGTGACTTTATTTGCCACTGCACTGACAAACTAAAGGTGGATGATAAAAGAAAAAGTGGAGATAGTAAGTTACTGGGATGGAAAAAATAAATGGAAGAGTGAAAACTATTCCAGCCTATTTTTTGGGACTCCTTCCTGGATAAAAAAAGAGTTGATTTACACACACACGTGCGTGTGCCTTTCACTTTTTTGGTAAGAACTACTATTTTACGGCTAAATTTGACATCTGTGACCTGGTGATTATGTGCAGTGAAATACACGTACACAATACAGAAATTAAAACCCTTTCTTTTGTTTAGGAGCTTTATATTCTGAAGTGACAGAAAATAATATTTCTGGGTTTTTTTTGTCCTCCCCACTTCAGATCCCTGCAGTTCACTCAGTCCACCATGCTTTACTGAGGAGGACCGGTTCAGCCTAGAAGCTCTCCGCATGATCCATAAGCAAATGGATGATGACAAAGATGGTGGTATCGAAGTAGATGAAAGTGATGAGGTAGGAGTAAAAAAACTTTACTTGTGCATACATGAAGTCTTTTTTGTCCTTTTGTTTTGTCTAGCTGCTCTTTATCTTTCAGCACTTGAGTAGTTGTTGCTGTTTTTCTTAATTCAGCCCTTTCCTCAGAGAAATATGGAAGGAAAGTCTAATTTCTGTATTTGTCTGAAATGGAATATTACTGTCCGTTGTGCTAGACTAAAGGAAAGTTTTGTGTGACCATGTATAAAAGCTGCCGCTTTTACTTTTTTTTTTACTTTTTTTTTAACTTTTTTTTTTGGTGGAAGAGGTGGGCAAGTGGTGGTAGGTTTAGCTTGCTGTAAGGTTGATGTGATCCACTGCTTGGTGTTACAGTTTCTTTGCTTTAAGTTTTCTTGTTTAAGGCATCACTGGGCTATCCTGTTTACCTTAGATCTGTTGCAGGCACTTTATGGTGCAAAACAATAGCTGTTACAGACAGCAGTCTAGAAGAAAGATTTCTGGTTTTGCTTACATTTTACAGGCAAGTAGTAAGAACATCGTGCTTACTAATGGTAAGTTGAGTCCTATGACCTAAGGAAGGTTATTCAGACCTGCCTGAAGCTTCTTGTGTCTGTCCTTGAATGAGTTTGGTAGGTAGGCTCCTGGTGGTCCTGGCAAAGGACTTGCCCTTGGATTTACTCAACTTTACCACTGGGATTCTCAAAATTACTGGGTAGGAATGGAAATGTCTATGTGGTTTCATTGTGCTTGCTTATTTTGCTTTCTGGCCATTGTTTGGCACATGCTTGAGAACCCAGGGGGAGTGAAGATGTCCCCTAAAAAGGAGGGTATTGTCACATGGTTCTGACACCCATTCTCACTGTAGATGAATGGGAGAAGAATCCAGTCCCGTTTTGTCATCCTTTTTTGTAACGTCTAGGGCAAGATTGTTCTCCCTGAATGAGTTAAGTTATGAATTATCATTGTCAAATTTAATGTGATGCTACTTTTCTATGTGTCTATGTGCAAACAGCATCAACAGGCCCCATCCAACCTGACTCTGAACTCTTCCAGGGATTGGGTCATCCTCAACATCTCTGCGCAACCTGTTCCAGTGCCTCTCTACCCTCTGAGTAAAGAATTTGTTCCTAACGTGTAGTCTAAATCTCTCCTGTTTTAGTTTAAAACTATTCTCCCTTGTCCTGTCATTATCTGCCTGTGGGAAAATTTGCTGTCCCTCTTTTTTATATCCCTCCTATATGTGTTGAAGGTCGCAATAAGATCTTCCTGGAACCTTCTCCAGGCTGAACAGCCCAGCTATCTCAGCCTGTCTTCATAAGAGAGGTGCTCCAGTACTCTGATCATCTTGGTTGCCTTTACTTGTTCTGATAGGTCAATGTCTTTCTTGTGCTGAGGACCTGGAGGCAGCACTCCAAGTGAGATCTCACAAGAGCAGAGTAGAGGGGCAGAATCAACTCTCTCGGCCTGCTGGCCACTTCTCTTTGAATGTAGCCCAGGATGCAGCTGACTTTCTGGCCTGTGAGCGCACGCTGTTGGCTCATATCCAGCTTTTCATCCACCAGCACCCCCAAGTCCTTCTTGGTAGGGCTGCTCTCAATGACTTCTCCCAGTCTGTGCTCATGTCTTGGATTGCTCCAATGCAGGTGCAACACCTTGCATTTGGACTTCATGAGGTTCTCGTGGGCCCAGTTCTTAGGTTTGTCCAGATCCCTCTGGATGACATCCCTTCCTTCTGTTAGTTCAACTGTGCTGTTCAGTTTCATGTCATCTGCAAGCTTGCTGAGGGTGCACTTGATCTCACTGTCTGTGTTGTTGATGAAGGTATCAAAGAGCCCCTGTCCCAAGAGAGAGCCCTGATGGACACCACTCATCAATGACCTCCACCTGGACATAGAATGATTGACAGCTGTCTGGCTGTGTCCATTCAGCCAGTTCCTTATCCGCCAAATGGTCCACGCTTCTAATCCATCTCTCTCCGCTCTGGGGATAAGGATGTTATGTGGGGCTGTGTCAAAGGCCTTTCAGTGGTCTAGGCAGATGACATTTGTTTGGTCTTCCCTCATCACCCACTGCAATCACTCCATCATAGAAGGCCACCAGATCAGTCAGACACTGTTTGTCCATAGTAAAGCCATGCTGGATTGTCCCAGATCACCTCATCGTATGTGCCTTACCATTGCTTCCACGAGGATCTGCACCGTGATCTTCCAAAACATAGAGCTGAGGCTCACTGGTCTTTAGGTTCTCAGGTCTTTGTTTCTTGTCTTTTTCAGTAGGAGGGATGTTTCCTTTTTCCCAGTCACCAGAGACTTCACCTGACTGCCATGACTTTTCAAAAATAATGCATATAGTCTACCTTTGTTATTGCAGAATGTTTAGGACAGTCACAGTTCAGTTTGCAAACTGAAACATTAGTGATAGAGTGTGAGCTTCCTGAGGAACTTCCCAGCACTTTGATTATTTCTCTTGACTTGTACTGCATTTTTTATACATGGAAGTCGAGAAAGTTAAAAGAAAATACATTGGAAACATTTTATTAGTATTCAGAAGATTTGTCTTGGTTTCCAGTGGACCATCATTCTATCTGACCTTAAGTTTCTTCCTGTTCCAGAGGAAGCAACAGAAGCTACTCTTAAAAACCTGTTCAAATAGCTGAAATTATAATAGTTGATGAGGCATGCTGTTCAGCTGGGCTAATTAGAGATGAGTGAAACTATATGTTCAAACTACACATTGTGCATAAAATAAGATGACTTAATTGTAGCCCTTGTTTCTGCTAGTTCATTTTTAATTATTGAAGAAATATTTAATAACCCACTCCCTGAAAATTAACGCTTTTCTACATATAATTTCCATGCAAATCAGTGCTGAATATGTATTTGCATAGAGTGCTTTCTTCTAAGACATTAAATGCAAACCTGAAATTAATGAGAAGTGCAGTTTAATTGCAAGTTCAGCTAGTAACCTGTATGTTTTTCTTGTAGTGCTTTTGCTAAATCTTTACCATAATTCTAAAAGATCTACATTTACACAACATAGTTACATAGTTACCTGATTACAGTAGGTCTGAATGTACTAAATATGTCCTATTTATATTTCAGAACCAGATTTTTTTTGTTTTGTCACAGTGGGTAATGCTGCTTATCTTGATTAAGAATGAGGACTGATAATTAAAAAACCCACTTTATTAGAAGTAAAGCTTACATGAAATACAGGGATTTTACTTAACAGCAGGGAATGGATTTTCTCTTTTATTCTGCATGGTTTTTACTTGCAAGACTCCTGAAGAGCAGCGTATTGAGTATGTTGATTAGATGTTCATTAGCTTTTTATTTGACAGGAAGAATGTGACAAAGTATAATAACTTTCTGCTGTTTAACCAGCACTACAACAGTGTTACAAGGGTATATTTACACCAAGGAAGGAAGTTATTGTTAGTAAGTTATTTTGAGACAGGAAGGTAAAAAGAGCTAAAGATGTTGAACTATTTATTTTAACTATTTTAATTTTCTAATCCAGTTAACTCCCAACAGTGATTCCAGACGTTGTATCTGCATGTGGTTTATTTTTCCTAATTTCTTCCTGCCCTGTTTTAGGTTGTTCTTGTTTTTCCTCTGTAAAATGAAGGCCCACATAAAACCATTCTGTAAAGAAGGAGTTTTTCTTGGACATTAGAAAATTTGAACTAAGATATTTCTTACTTCCTCAAAAATTGTCTGATACTAGGAGATCTTTGGATGTACTTTGTACGGACTGGAAAGAAACTTGTATTTGACCTTCATAAAATTGATGTGCAGAAACCTATCTAAATTTTTAGCATGGGATTTAATAGTCAGCAAAACATGAGGGATTTTGTTGAAGTCTTCTACAGAAGTTAGAGAGGCTCTAGTCTGAGCATGGAGTAGTTATTTTTTTCCTTATTTGGTATGGTACAGCAGAGAAAAGGAAAAAGGAAGGAAAAAAATCCCCTATGCTTATTATGAGGGCAGGCTAATATGAATTTTCCTATCACACCTGGATGCTGATATCATTACTTTATATGTCAAGGTTTGCAATTGTTTAAGCTGGTTTCAAGAGGTAGGCTGTAAACGGGTAACTGAAAGGGAGAATGTAGTATTACTAACTGAGGTTTTAGTCATGTGTTGTGGGAGGCTATCTGCCTCAGGAAGCATCTGTTGCACCATGGGAACGTGTTTTGTTTTAATGATGAGACACAAGCAATAAAACAGACTTATCGTATGTTCACTATTTACATAGGTTTTTCCTGTTTCCAAAGAACTTCCGTATATAGGTCCTACATCAAGTCACTTCCTCAAGGAATCTGCAGTACTAGAATAAGCTGATGTTTCTGAAATATTAGTAACTTACTGTGTGTCTAATGTCTCACCAAGCTAAAGGCACAAATGTACAGTTTTACATGGGATCTCTGGATAGATCACTTCATATTTTGCTTAAGTTTTTTTAGGGAGTGAACTGGAATTGTTACTTAATAAAAAAACCCCAGCTGAACAAACCCCATAGAAAACCACCAACACCCTACCCCATGCCCTCCCCCCCAACAACAAAAAAAAAAAAAAAGGAAAAAAGAAAGAAAAAAAGAAAGGAGACAAAAAAGTACAGTGGGGAGAATAAGAGACTGCAGCACTGAAAGCATCAGGGAATAACTTTTAGCAGTGGTAGGATGGTCAAAGAAGTTGGAACCTCAGAGATGATACACTGAAGTGCCTGACTTAAAAATGTTGTCTGGAGGCAAGAATCAAATAGAATCTAACTTAAGTGGCCTAAACCAGGGAAGATTATTTTCTTCTATACAGTGATTAAAACAGGAAATGTAGCTAGCGTGATCTGGAATAGTTATAGTATTATAGCACTTTGGCTGTAGGAAGTTTGACAGGGATAGGCTTAATTTTGTTCTCTGGAAATATACTCTCAGCAAGATGTTAAATGTCCTTTCAAGTTCCCTTAGTATTTTGGTTTTGTCTTTGTCATTTATGTAATAAAAATCCTTAAACTGGAGTTCATATTTATGTAAACAACTTAATATTTTGGTGTCAGCTGTTTAGACAAAATTCTGCATGTGGAAAAATACGTGCTGAGGTGGTTCAGAAACTGAAGACATTGTAACTATTTTGTCATGACACTGGGATGGCTCCTGAGTGTGTTTTACATCTCACTGTGCAAGACATTCTATTACAAACACTGATCTTTCAAACAAGGATTTTGAGCTTCCTAACCAGTGCAGCAAACCTGTTCCCCCAAAGCTATTGGGTTACTTTGAATTCCTTAATTTGTTGTGGCTCTCTTAATAGAGGTCTTTTATGAATTAATTTTTTTTTTGCATTCAACTGCTAATATATTTGTCCCCAGGCAGAGTGTGTTTTAGCCTCCTGAAGTTTTGTAAGCAACTCTGAACATGTCTAGACCGTTTGTTTTTTTAGAGCAGGATGAGGAGCCAGGTCTTGTGAAAACATTGATGGTGTTAGTTCACAGCTGTGCCTGTGCAAGGAAGCTCTGTAGAGAGGCAGCACATGTAATCATGGGTACAGTTGCATAGAAACCTGTTCCAACGTCGTTTGGACTAGACCTACCTCACGCCTTGCCTCCTTGTAGGTACTTAAGCTAATATGTAGCTGTCTGCACCTCTTTATTTAGTCCTGCTACAATGAAATGATCGCTTGGAAATTCTATCTTGGCTTTGAAGAGATTGCGAAGTTTACTTTGCAGTAGATAGCTACAGTTTTATTTCGAGCTGCAGTAATCTTTTTTCAATTGAATGTGTAGGTTACTTAAGATATACTTGGTAACGCTTTCCTGTCTGTGTCCTACATTTTTCTAGTCATGTTTTATTATTTATTTTATTATTAATATTTTTAAATATGGTTTCTTATTTTACTTCGTAGCATTTCTGTAGGGTAAGCAGTCATACCTGAATCCTAGTAAGTTGCCTTTTAAAAGCACATTTGCCATCATAATTTAGTCAGTACACGTGACACTGCAATAGTTGCAACAAGTCTTGTAGCAATAGATGCGAGGAAATGTACTAAAAGACTGTCTCACAGTGACTGGCTTTATCTGAAGGGTTATAGGAAATCTGAAGGTGTAACTTTCGCAGGTTTCCCTTTGAAGGAATAAAACCAAAGGAAATAACACTGTTTAAGGAATAGATGCTCAAGGGAGAGAGTAATACCTAGCCAGGAGATGTTACTAATTGCTCTTGAAGTAAACTTTTCAGTTAGAGGGTCTATTTTAAGTTGATGAAACTGAAAATCATAAACTTGAGCTTTCACCCAGAACAAAATATAAATAGCATGTGAGTCCTTCCTGCTGCAGTTAGTGAGTGTGGTTAATTTTACTTTTGCAGTGGCATTCTCAATTGTATGCAATTACTTATTTGCCCCGCAAGCGTGTCTTGCAGCATTGATATTGTAACTTTTAAACTTTTTATGTTGTTGCATTTGGGTTTAGTTTGCAAGTGCTCCCTCCAATACGATTCGAACTGATATTGGGTTTTGAGAGAGTCTTTTTTCCTCTTTTGGAATGGTCTGATTTTTTTTTTTTTCAGTCTCACTTCAAGTTGGTCTTTGGTTATTAGTTGACTGGATTTTGGTGAAAGTTACAGTACTAAAGGCTTTCTGAAGAGGAAGGAAGGTGGTGGCATACCTGATCCTGGGACTTTTCCAAGGCTCCACGAGTCCTGTCCCCTCCAGGAAGGAGAAGGTTTCCTTTGGAGTTATTATACTGCTGAACCTTGGACTTTGAAGGGATGTTAATCTTTGTAGAGGTGCAGCTATTATAGTACTTCTAGGATCAAAACTCTAGTTTCAGTGTCTAGGTGTGGTGTTTTTTTTATTCTCTACTTGTTTTTGAAGTAATTACTTTGACAAATGGTTATTTTTGTTTCATGCAGAGTTTTTAGGTAACTTATCTTCTGCTTTCTTGGTTTCAGCTTTGTAGTCTTAAAAGCACTTCTCCTTCCTGAGTAATTATGTTGGCTAAGATAATCCTCAGATGTGTTTTTCTTAGAGCTTATTCTTTTAACCTCCCCATTTAGAGTTATTTTCCTAACCTTTTCTTTGTATACTTAATGACCAGGGCAACAGAAGAGAGATTAGCTGCCATGACAAGGAACAGAAAAATCCTCTTTTTAACTAGAGTTGTTCAGTTTTTCTGTCTTTCTTTAATTTAGGTCTCAGTTCCTTTTCTTTAAGAAGCACTTCCATAATAGGCTATTTTTGAAACAAAAATCTTTTTAACAAAAGAAAGATGTTTGATATTGTTATATACCTCTTCGTTAGCAAATGCACTTATTCCATGAAACCCAATGACCTGTTTCCAGCTAAGTGCACTGTAACTTTAGTGTTGTGACCTTGCGGTGTCAGAGAACCTCTTCGAGGAAGTCATCGTGGTTATTTTCACAGGATCTGGGAGCAATACGGGTAGTTCAGAACAGAAGAGGGACTTTTCACTTGCAAGAAGTTCTCGTAGATGTACTACCTCTGCCCCGAAGAGTAACTGTACTGGCTAACTGCAAGCTGCTTTCCAGTTTGTGTGTTGCCACTCGCTTTTAAAAAAGGGACGTAGTGAAATACTCTAATCGGTGTCTCGGTATAAACCAGGTGCCCTCTCATCCCTTCTCCCGGGAAATCTCGTGTGCGGACTTGGAGCCGCGTTTCCCGCACTGTTGGACCCCCCGCGCCCTCTGCGGGCGGCGCGGCGGAACTGCAGGAGGAGCCGCCGACCCCCGTGCCGAGGAACCCGCGCTGCATCCCGGTGTTATATCGGGATGCTTTCCTGTGGGTCCTGGCTGTGCTTAGTCTGGGGAGAGGTGTAACCTCTTGACGGTTTTTGCTTATCAGTTGGCATCTTCCTTCTCTTCTTTACTTCTAACCATGTGAGTAGTATTGTTAACAGCAATTCAGATTTTCCTTGACAGCACCTGCAACTGAACAAAAGTTCTCATCCTTTGGTGTTTTACAGCCTTTACTGGCAACTGTCAGTAAAGGTAGCAAGTTTGTACAAACAAAAGTGGTCTGAGTTTTAGCTGAGAAGACACAAAATTGGCCGAAGCCTGTATATACAACATATTCTGTCCCTCTTCAGAAACTTGATTGCCCTACAACACTCGTTTTTAAAAAAAAGTCCGTGCCTGACATTTGGATTCTCCAAGGGCAGTGCATATCAGTCACTAGAAAGCTGAGGAGTGAGTTTTAGCATTTGCCTTAACCCCCATGAGAGAAGAGATAATCTTTACAGAGAGGGACATATAATACATGTTTTTGCTGTATTTTTATTAAGTTTTTTGCAAGTTCCCCAAAGATATACTGGGGATATCAGTTGATAGTAGATACTTGCAGGCAGGAGGCAAAAGGTAAGGTGGGAAAACATCAGTTCTTTCCTGCTCTTCCATCTGTAAGACTGGACTATAACCTGGAAAGGCTTAGGGACATTAGTGGATAAGAAAATTATTTTGTTCTTCTTATTGTTTAGTTCCTGCTCTTCAGTTTAGACTTTAATAAACATGGAGTGAGAATAAATAAGATAATCCATCTTTCATTGCGTGTTGCATGACAGTTGTAGAATTTGCCAGCTTCATGGTTGTATTGCCAATATGGGAAGTATTCAGAATTCCCACTTGGATGATGGAATATGCAACAGATTTTGACATTTGCATATAGTTACAGCATACAGTCCTGTGCTTATTAAGCCTTTTTACTATTGCTGATCCATGGTTTTTCAGAAGTTCTGTAACTGTTTTTGCCCCAACAGGCTGCTATTTTCAGTTCTCATATATTTCTAAGTTTCTCATATATTTCTCATGTATATGCATGTGTGTGCATATATATATTTATATATCTCAGTTTAT
This sequence comes from Rhagologus leucostigma, assembly GCA_013397725.1. Classification (NCBI taxonomy): domain Eukaryota; kingdom Metazoa; phylum Chordata; class Aves; order Passeriformes; genus Rhagologus; species Rhagologus leucostigma. Next base: position 106,431 of record VZTD01004963.1, on the reverse strand, counting down.
GTCATTCTTATATACATCGGGAAGAGGAGTTAAAAATGCTCGTGCAGTTTGTATGGGCTGAATCGAGCTATTTTAGGAATCAAAAAGCTTTACAAAGCTAATGTCTGACAATCAGAAAAAGTTTTGAAGTAATAGATAAATAAGAGAGGATTTGTGTCCAGTCAGTATTTGGACACTATGGCTCTGTGGTTTGTTTAAGGAAGGCAACTAGTATTTTATCCCAAGTCCATCAGTTAGAGGAGAAACTTGAATCCATTCACATAGTTTGAGATTCCCTTACATTCTAGTGAAAAGATTTTAGTTAGGGAGAATTGGTAAGTGTTAGCTTTTGCTTGCATATTTCTGCTATTGTATTCTGTCTCTTTTTATTTAGAGTTAATAATATTGTTTAACGTTGGCTACTTTTCAGTATCTCCTGCAGTTTCTGAATTGTATAATCTCTGGATTTGTTAGAAATGGAGCCTTTGTTAGAAATGGAGCCTTTGCAGGGTGCTCTGCACTTAAATTATTACCTGGACTGAATTTTAAGAATTGAGCTCTTCTGCAGTGCATCACGAGCTAGGCTTTCTTCCTCACCTCTCTTGAAGTGGTAATGACATATGATCAGCCATATAAAAGACTGTTTTTTGACTTAGCTGTCGTGACTGTCCGTAGCTGGTTTTGTTTGAGCAGCTTTATCCTTCAGGAACTGAAGAAAGCAAGCTATCTACTGTGGAGGATGACTTAGTTTTCTGGTACTGTTAGTACCAGCTGTTAGTTTTCTGTTACCAATACTAAGGTCTTCACCCACAGAGACTGTTCATACAATACTTTCAGGGACTGATACTTATGGAAGGTTTCCACTATTAATGGAAGGTGGTTTGCCAGCCAGTATTCCAGCTTTTCTAACCCTGTATGAAATAAAAAATAAAATGGGTTTTACAGTTCCATGGCTTTTCTTGGATACGTATTTGGAGAACTGTTTATAGTGACTTGTGGAATACTGATACAACACTGCCATCATAACATTTTATCATAGAACCATGGAATGTTTTGGGTTGGAGGGGACCTTAAAGATCATCCAGTTCCAATTTCCCTGTTGTAGACAGGGACATCTTCCGCTGGATCAGGTTGCTCAGAGCCCCATCCAACCTGGCCTTGAACACTGCCAGGGACAGGGCATTTACAGCTTCTCTGCACAACCTGTGCCAGTGCCTCACCACCCACTCTGTATGTCATGATTGCATGGTCTTCCTTTTTATCTGCTTGCTAAAAGGCTTCCTATTAATTACTGAAAATGAAGCAGCTTTATGTAATGCTTCTATGCTTGGAGTGTAACCACTGAGGAATGATTAGCAAGCAGAAAATTGGCCCTCAGATGACTTCTGTTTTTTAATTCGATGAATAGAAGTCAAATTTTTGTTGTCTAATCAAAAGACTTTAATACCACTTAGTAAACAGCTTACTCTCATTCCTCAGGCAGTTGTATTTAACTGGTATAGGAGGATTCAGGCATTACTCATCCACAAATGACTGGCACACTTACAAATCTTACATGGTCTTATTTTGAAGGAGGTGAAGTTGGTTAAATGTCGTCAGAATAGAGAAGTACGCAGTATGACTGTGTGGTGCATTCCTGTAATCACTGTAAATCTAAGGCATCCTAATAATGTTAAACTTAGTATACTAGCAACTGCATCATCAGTTTTTCTAGGATTTAATAATTATGAAAAACAAATCTTGTAAGAGTGTTTAATTTGCCTTCTGAGTCTTTGATGCGGAAACCGCAGATCAATTCTCTGCTGCTTGCGTGGGGAAGCGATAGCAAAGATTCTATCTGATTTCTGTGTAGTTTCTCTTCAGAAACTGTCATTTCGGCATTTAAGATGATTTTTTTCCCTTTTCTTCAGTTTCTAAGGGAAGATATGCAATACAAGGATGCCTCTAATAAACATAGTCACCTGCACAGAGAAGACAAACATATCACCATTGAGGATCTGTGGAAACGCTGGAAAACATCTGAAGGTAGGTAAAGAAGTATAGCTAAAAATGGTGGTGCTTATTAACATAGATATAATTCAACAATTTTTCCACCAAGTATAGAGTAGTGAATGAATGACCTCTTGAGGCATCTTCATGAATCTGTTTTGACACTGTTATTTATAGGCGCACATAAACCTGACTAAGAACTCATTTAGTCCAGCTAGAGGTAATTTCCTCTTCATGTGTTTGGTATATTGTGAGTAAACTAAGATAGCTTACATGCTCATCTGTATGAGGTTCTAATTTATCAAGGTGACTGGTGCAAGTGCTGAATTCCAGATTAGCATGTTTTTAATTTAATAAAACCTAAGGGTTTCTCTCAAGCTATTTTAAAATATTTTTTTGTGTTGTATTAAGTGGAAAATTCAATGCTCTTTCACTTCGATTTAAATTTTATTTGAGCTACAAATCTAGATTTCTTAGTCAAAGCATTTTTGAAAATCTTCTTAAACTTGGGATACAGGAAAATGTACTGACAAACCAACACCACCAGCTCTCCCTCACCCTCATTTAAATGAAATAAGTTGAGCCAACTATTCCAAGTATCAAAGGATAGTATTTAATGAACAGTACAGTGTTCGTTGCCAAATATGTGCCAGGATATAGTGATTAAAATAGAGATCTGGAATGTTAGAATTGTTAGGAGAAAAATACTTAACTTCCTCACCCCCTTCCCCACCCCACCCCTCATTCCAAAGGTGTTGTCCTGGTTCTAGCCAGGACAGGTTTAATTTTTAGCAGTAGCCAGGACGGGGCATAGCTAAGGCCCGAATGTTATTTTATGCCACCTCACATCGTGGCTGGGAGCCCAGGAAAGGGAGTCTCTCTCTCTTCTGGGGAGAAGAGGTTCATTCTGGTTGAGACACATGGGGAATGGACCGGTCTGGTGTTTGTTTATTGTCAGGGGCTTTCCATGTGAGTAGTTGATTTTTCTTATACCTTTTGTTATTGTATTGTTGCTGTTATTGTTCATTTTCTTACCTCAGTGCTGTTTCCAGTAAGTTGTTCCTGTCTCAACCTGTGATCTTTGCCCTTTGTGCCTCCAATTGGAGCGGGAGGGGAAATGGCACACATGTTTTTAGAAGGGGCACTAAATTTGAGAGTACCATTCCTAAACCATGACATGTTCTAATGGCAAGTATAGGGAGATCTACAACTTGGTATGGGTCAAACAATTGAAAGTAGGAACAAGAGAGGAATGAAACCAGGAACATGCCATTGGTTCATTCTGCTAATGCAGGAAGTCACTTAAGTGCATTCTGATGTAATGCATGAAGTGTTCGGTATGTAGTAAATATCTGTTTTAACCAGCAATTTTTAGCCTCATCTCTTCAAATATTCTTTAAATGCTTATTCACTGAAGATCTTGTTCCCTGAAAGTACTGCAACTAAATTATCAGAAAAAATTGTCTCCTCATAATTATTGGTCTAAGTCATGAGTAACTCCTCAAAAATTTAGGCTATAGTGACACTAGAAGTATAGTTTTTCTGTTGTGTATATCTTTATTCCAGTTTTTTTGAATGTAGTGAGGAGGGTGAATAAGACTCAAAAGACTTCAAGACGAATGTCTCATCTCATTGTGTCTGCTTATATGGCTTTATTTGTGCATCCTGCTGAGAGAACTTAAGTTGCACCACAGGAAGACCTTTAGAATGAGACTCCTGAGCAGTTAACAGTGGTCTGGTGACTGTTAGAAAGCATGAAGCCCCTCAGAAAATGAACTACTTTAATCTGATTTTAGGTAACATGGAAAATGTTACCATCTCGTTATAGGAATTTTGATTTATTTGTTTCTTATGTGCCACTAGTTTATACCAATTTGACAACATTAAACAAGAGGGTGGAAGGTACTGTAAATGACAGTATTGGTAACTTGAGACTTTTAAGCAAGCTGTTGAGGTATCTGTGTGAGAATTACAAACTGTAGTGCTCTTGACAGTATATACAGAAACATATTCTGGATCTACTGCTGTGTAGTTAGTGCTGAGTAGAATTTGCCTCTTCTTTGCCATAAAACTTGCTTTATGTGGATGTTTGTCTTAAATATTTGTCAAATAGCTTAAAGGTGTTCTTTGTTTAACATATTGTGGTGCAAAACAGATAAGATTTGAGAGAAGAAAGAGAAAACATGCCATAGCTGTTTGGTGTCTCCATTTAGGATTAAGGAAGATAGAGGTTGCTTTTAAATAATTGATTGAGAAGGATTTTATACACTGAATATAACACTGAGGATTAACTGCATTCAAAGCTCTAAAAATTGCCTAATAAAAGAAGGGACTTGGGAATATTGCTCTTTAATATTTCTGGCACTGGGCAGGCTTTTGGTGTCCCCTGCCTGGTGCAGAATCCTTAAGGCATAGTCTAGGCTGGCGCAAATTAAAGGAAGTTCAAGGCTGTTACAGGTTTTACTTGCATGGAAGGAGTCGTATCATGGCTTGAATCAGCAGCTAGCCTATATTTGCTGTGTTGCCATTCAGTTTAAATGGCTGCTTTGGTACAAAACAAGACTATAATCTAATTTAGTTAGAATATGCTTTTTGTCACCTTTGAATTTTTTTAATCTCATAATCTAATTCTACAGAGTGCTCTGTTTAGACGAGTGACTAGGAACTAGCGTAGCTGTTTAAAACGTAGAAGACACTGCTCTCTGAAAGTCCTCTGACTTCTGTTACTGTGTGTTACTGTTCTTTAAATGTAAATGCCAGTATATGCTTGTTGTATGGTATTCTTTGACCATCTCCGCTTCTAACTAAGCAGTATTTATAAATGTACTACAGAGCCTTTCAGCTATTCAAAAGTAGCAAACTTAGTAGCTACTGTTAGGCTAATATCAAAGGAGCATCTTCAGTATTTTTTCTGCAAGGGCCATGAAGAGGTAGTAGTTTTGAGTGTGGAAAAGGGGACAGCTGAACATTTGGTTTGATGTCTGAATACCAGTCTCTGTACAATTATCTTTGAAAGTTCTCTCACTCAAAGGCACCTGCCTTCTCTTTTTGCCCCTGTAATAGGCTATGGTCATGTGAATTTGCTGTCTGAAGAGGGGGGTGTAGGTATTTAGTGTCAGTAGTAAGGGGACTGTAAAATCAGTCCAGAGCCTTCAGCTGGGTAGTTCTCTGACCTGTCTTAGGGAGTAGGGTTGGATGCTGCATTCTTAGTGATGTAGCATTGTCCCTTGAGACTTGATTTTGTAGCAAAGTAAAAACTGTTGTGGTCAAACCTGGAGTTCATGAGTGCTTGGCTATTGTCAGACTAATTCGAATCCTGTCAAAACCTAGTTGTTACAAACTGCCTTAAAAAAAAAAGTAGCTATTTTTTTACCATTATGGCATATTTGAGCTTTAATGTATAGTATCTCCTATAGACTGCTGTACAATAGAAAAAAACCTTCTCCTTGCCTTGTATGTGTACCCTTTTTATTCCCCTTTAATTCTCTTTCCTTCTCTGTGGAAAAGAGAAGGTGAAATAAAGTCTGATACATTATTTGTTTGAGTAAAAAGATACAAAAATGGCTTTATATTTGCATGTGTGATCACCTGTTGTATTCTGATGTACTGCTGCACAAGTGTTCTTGCAGCAACTGGGACTAAATGGCATACCACAAACATGTTGTGGTTGCCTTGCACTCTAATCATTTGCTGTCTCAGGTTTTAAATATCTGGAGGCTGGAAATGCATGCAAGCAGGGTTTGGCTAAGGATGAGTTACATAATGCTGCATACTGCTGATGTTACTGCTGAAGGTCCTAAAAACTAAGTTTTGAATCCTTTTGTGTGCTTGATACGAAACAGTCTTGTGTGCCTGGCCAGCCTGTTCTCAACTTTAAGCCTAATATATGGCTGTTTCTCACTCCTTGCCATGAAATACTCTTATCAAATGTAATTTGATTTCTGGAAGGAGTAGGAGGCTCTTAAGAATGCTGAGGCTGACACTATAATGTTATTTTACTTCATGCCTCCCTGCCCTGAAGCACCGTGCTATGTGATAAATTTAACACGAAAAAATGATAAATAGCCTGATCTTCTAATGAGCCATTAATGTGGGTTAACAATGAGAAACTTCCGTACAGGGCCAGCTTAAAGCTACTTTTGCTGTCTTCACTTTCGGGTATGTTGGTAGAGCAGTTGAAAAGAAGTAGAAAAAAACCCTCAAAACTCTTAACTTGTGGTCTGAAGTAGAATAGCTGATGCAGGCCTAGAGACTGAGTGCTGCTCTGGGGTGTAAGCACTGTGGCTTCTATACTTGCCTGCCCAAAGCATGTTGCTGACGTCCTCTCTCTAAAAGTATCTCTTTGTGAAAAGAGGTGTGAGAGAGAAGGATGTTACAATTACTCTGTAATGCTATATGCATTTAACTTACAGTAATTGTGACTTGCTACTCTACTGTCTGAAGTACTGCTTTGTTTTTTGGTGATTAACCTAAGGGAAAATTACAACCTCAGCTAATTAGTGGAAGTTGGCACATTCTAATTGGCAGTGCTGATCAAGATGAATTTCAGCTGGCCTGCTTGCCCTCCAGTACGCCTGGTGTATATCACACTTGCCTTGTGTCATGTTTCAGTGGACTGTAAGTGCTTCTTGTGGAGAAAGGCCAGTTTGCTTTTCAGTACTTCATGCTGTTGGAGAACAAACGTATGTATGTCATAAAGTCTTATTGGAGACTAGTCAAGTAATACTCCTTACCAACATATGGCATATGGAAGATATCAACAAAAAGAAACAGTCTGAATGTTTTCACTGATTGATAGAACAGGAAAGGAAGAACAGTGTAGTTTAGAGTCTGAATCCACCTGCAAAACTTTGGGATTTGTGGGCACTGGCACCGGACTTCTGTGAATGAAGAATTAGTTTACATAATAAATCTGAATTTCTTGTGACGTATATCCATGAGTAGAGATTCAGATCTTGACATCCCAGAATAAGAGATGACAGTATGTATTGATAGCTTAAATGGTTGAGTGGTCAGTTAAAGGGATACAATATAAATAAAGAAGTAATTGATACTATTTTTTCGTAAACGGGTAACAGTGTAAGAGTTCAGGAAGTACAAGTTTCAGTTCTAGTTTAGGGTAGACTTTGGTTGCTTCTTCTTGCCGTTTCTGTACTAATGGAGGTATCTGATACAGTGATACATGATGAATAATAAAGTGTTTTTTCTGGAATATAACTGATTTGTTTGTGAAAATTTCCTTGATAGTCTATGAAGAAAACATCACACCAAGCAGTACAACAGATGTGATTTGCTCTATGGTAAACCACTTAAATGTGTACCTTATTTCTTTCAGAGTAATATGTTTAAAATTACTACTGGATTATAAAAACCTATATATTTATGTAAAATTTGACAGAATGTCTAGAAAATTCTTTCAGCGGTAGAAGTGAAAGGTCTCAATAGTATTTTTAACCCTTCCCCCCCAACTTATAAACTCAGTGGATTGTGTGGGTTCTGAAATTGAGTGTTCTGTACTGTCAGTGATAGTCTGTAGTGTGTAGTGGCTATTTTAGGTGGGTTTTTTCACATATCACGTCAAAGCAACGCTTTTACTTTGAATCAGTCTATGAACATATTTCTAGAATGCAGTTAAGGTGATATTTTTCTGGATGATTTTACCACTTTTGAGACTTGTAATGATCAAGTCAAATGACTTTGATTTGTAAATGATTGCTTATTATTCACAAAACAGTTAAGAATCTTTGCAATGGGAAAACTATCTGTTTATAAATAGAGCCCAGATATTTTGCATAAAATCTTGGAGTAATATGACAAAACCAAGTCTGTTTCAAATCAATACCTGACTGCGGCTCACAAGGAGAGAAAGAAATGGGGCAGCATACTGGGAATGTTCTGTAGCCATTCATACGGATAGATAACAAGAGGTTTGTACTGTGAGTTCGTTTCTTGAAGCTGTGAGTCTGTGAAATGTGTTCTTCCTCTGCCTTTCTGGAATGATAATAATCTGAAATGTTTAAGCTTATTTTCAGCTGTGCTAGTGTAGACAAGAGACCTAGAAGTCCTTATTTCAGTTATGGTGTGAACTGATATATGAATTTGAACTCATAAAAATTTCCATTGCCTGCAGATTTACCTGTCAAGCTTTCAGCAGCTCTTTCTAAAGGATTATTGTCAAAATTTACCACTGAGAATGTGTCCTAGTGATAAGGTTTCTGCAGAAATCTCTGCCCAGCACTGTCACATGCAAGTAGTTCTAGACAGAGAAATGTTAAAAAAAAAGTTGTTCGTGTGAATACATGTCTGACCAGAAGGAGACTGTCACTGTTTCTTTCATGTGCAGGCAGACTTTTGCAGACTCATAAATGCAGTGAACAATTTCCCTTAAGTTTTGTCAGTGTGAAGCTGTAAACTGTAGCAGCTGGTCTGTAAGGGCCAGAAATGTGATTTTTTTTTTTTTTGCAACATCTGTGGGTAGCATTTTCTTAGTGCATCTGTAGCTATGAATGTTTATTAGTGTTGCTATTATTAAGGAAAATTTTTAATTATTCTCTACATATTTAAGTAATTTTTCTTAGTCAGAGTATTTTTGCATATAATTCCACTTTTCTTGGGCATGTTTGAGAGAGGTTTAATAGTTTTCCTGTTAAATTTCTTCTGTCTTTTGGTGTTTTCTTTCAGTCTCCTCTCTCCTTCTCTTGTCAGCTCCCATTTCGTGGTTAGTAGGCATAAGCCTCTAAGAAAATTCTTGTCAAAACAAGTTTTTAAGGCATCATCCCAGGAAGGATCTTGGTACATTGCCTCAAATGGTTACAGCACCAGCTGATGTGTGTTTGGTTCTGCAAGGGTAGCAAGGACAAAGGGATTGAGGCTGGAATCAGTTTAAGTAGCTGAAAGTCACAAGATGCTGTCCTGATTTAAACTAAAGCAAAAGACTAAATTGTTCTGTGAAAGTTTTAATAAAGAAATACTTCTATTGGTTCCATGCTTGTTTGTTTATAGTTTGCTTAAGCTTTCACAGGGGAGCATGTAATGAAAAAGGCGAAATGCCAGAAACACCTTGGTAATACTAATTTTTCTGGAATTATGTTTGGCTAAACTCTCTTGGTTATTGTAACGTGCTTTTCTACTGCTTGTCTTCTAAGCTGTTGATTTTTATGAAAAACTTAAGGTAATTGAATTTTTCTTTCAGTTCATAACTGGACTCAAGAGGACACTCTTCAGTGGCTGTCAGAATTTGTTGAATTGCCCCAGTATGAAAAGAATTTTAGAGACAGCAATGTCAATGGAACAACACTTCCCAGGTGAATGTATCTTCTGGATTAGTTTCAAATAATTCCCCATAGGTTGCTGCATTAGTCTGTATGGTAGGGACAACTATGTGAACCTAAAGTCCAACAAGATATGGTGAAATGCAAGAAAAGAGAAGTGTCCTTGTGGTTTTGAAGAGGTGGCTGCATTTTTTTTCTGCCAGAATATTTCAAAATACAACTTTCATAAAAGTTTTGTTTCTTTCTGTGGAAGCTCTTATCAAAGGTCACATAATTCTGTGTGGTAGCAAACTTCCTTTTGAACATCTTCCAATCTATTGTATGGATATATATAACAATGTAACTGTAGAATACCTTTCCTGGAGCATAAATACCACACCTGAGTACTGCATGTATTTAGGAGTTGGTGTCATGAGTCTGTAAATGTGCATTTAACTATGCTACATGGATTTATTTAATGTTTTTTTCCAGAAAGAAAAGAATAGGTAAATGATTTTGTTTTCTTCTTTTGCCACATGCTGATATGCATTTATGTAGCATTACTGTTATATTGTATTTCTCACTCTTAATTGCATAGCTGTAATCTATATAACTGTGGGAAATGCTACTGATGTCTTTTTTTGCATAGAATGATTTTGAATGTAATTTATGGAATAGGTAACATTTTGTCTTATCGTTAACAGGATAGCAGTAAATGAACATGCTTTCATGATCTCTCACTTGAAAATAATTGACCGGAGCCACAGACAGAAGCTTCAGCTTAAAGCCTTGGATGTTGTTTTATTTGGACCTCTCACCCGTTAGTAACTTTTTGGAGTTTTTTTCTTATCTCTTAATTGTAAGAATTCAACAGAGCATATTTTCCATGACACTTGATACTGTAGATAGAACAGCTTATCTATTTTGTGGATGTGCTGATGGATTGCTTGGCATGCATTGTGGAACTCTGCAATGAATTAAAAAAGGTTATTTAGATGCTGTGACCAGGACAAAGGTTCACTTCTGTGTATAAGATCATGTAGAAATTTTAGTATAACCCCACTTGACAGATGGATGTTGGCTTTTGTGTCACAAGAAGTGTCCTCTAAATATTTTTGACTGTTTAAGTTACATTTATAGCTAAGGTTACATTCACGTCTCAGTTAGCTTGGACAGTGCAGCTGGGATGCTGAAATGAGAGGGGATGACCTTCCCCAACAAGAGGAAAGGAGATGGTGATGCAAATCCAACACCTGTGTCTTTTGTGCATACTTGAGTTTAAGTGCAGTTAAATTTAATGCAAGAGTTCCACATCTGACCCATTTTACCATGTGCAGCCATGTCCATGCCACATCACCAGTGCTCTGCATGCTTGCTTGTACAGTTACAGCTCTGCTCTGGTACTGTGCATGTCAGGGGTTCCTGAACTAGTCAGGCCAGATCTGAGCTGGGGATTTTTAGAGGGAAAAAAAAAAGGCACTTTGTATTAGACCTTTAATGCTCACAGAAACTGTCTTTACAAAGGTGCAAGTGACTATAAAAGTTGTACTAACAAAGATATGTTACGTGAATCTTGGCTATGATAATTTGACAATCCAACTTTTACTTTTAAAAAGTGCTGCTGTTACCATTTTAAAATGTACTTTATCTTTTCCAAGTGCCTTTTTAACTCAGCATAGGGTATTTGAGAGGGTGCAAACTGGGGAGAACTTGCTCAAACATAATTAAAGCTCCCTACTGGCCTGATAAAGTGCAATTGTGGAACTCTGTTTTAACTCTAAATAAAGATACAGAGTATGTACCGCAGAGGGGTTTAGTAAGCTTTTCTCAGTCTAATGAATGTTTTAGTATAGATTAAGTAAATTGTATTAGAGCAGAGCTGCTTACGTTGTACAGAAAACGCTGTGGAATACATTTGGAAGGTAGTTGTTGGAGGTGGTTTGAGGTAAATGAGCTGGAATTCTGTTTAGCATCAAGTTCTGTCACCTTTTAGGCTGGGGAGAGGGGGGGAAGGCCTTAGTCTGTTGTCTGTATCAATGAACTAGTTAATGATGGTGTTGTTCTCTGCACAGGTCCCCCTCACAACTGGATGAAGGATTTTATATTAACAGTTTCTATAGTTATTGGTTTTGGAGGCTGCTGGTTTGCATATGCACAGAACAGAACCTCAAGAGAACATATCACAAAAATGATGAAGGACTTAGAAAGTCTCCAAACAGCAGAGCAAAGTCTTCTTGACTTGCAGGAAAGGTATAAAACCTAAAAGAAAAAAAAAGTTTTCCTTTTGTTTTGAGGTTAAACACGAATGCAGATCCTTTACAGTCTTTAGATTTTTGCATTAACTGCCTTTGGATTTTGTTCATCTTCCCTTTGCATGGAAATTGTGATTTCAGTGGTGCTGGTTTCTTGTGTAGACATTGCTCCTGGATATTTTAGCAGGCAATACAAACTTGAGGATGAAGGTAGAGAATAGAGGCTCAATCTTTTTTCCTACAGATTTACAAGTATGTATTGTTATTTTCATATAATTACAGTTTGAATAGTTACATACATGGGAATGAGAACATTTCTTCTCTTTTTAAGCTCTTAAGATTGAAACACACCTGAACTGATTAGTTTCTATTGCTTATATAGCAGTGTGAGGGTTGATAGTCTGTGGTGCACCTCTAACTCAGTTGTCTATAGACACTTGTATTTTGATACTACACTTTTAATGATAGTTCACTTAAAAGTTTGGGTATTTTGCCTGGCATGGATATGATGTAATTGCTGCTGATTTGTGAAGCTTGCAGAGTCTTTATTATCACAGAGTGGTTGAGGTTGGAAGAGACTTCTGGAGTTCATCTTGTCCGGCCCCTCCTGCTCAAGCAGGATCATCTAGAACAGGTTGCCCAGGACCGTGTGCAGGTGGCTTCTGAATATGTCCAAGGATGGAGACTCTACCACCTCTCTGGGCAACCTGTGCCAGTGCTCAGTCACTCTCATGGTGAAAGTGTTTCCTGATGTTCAGATGGAACCTCATGTGCTTTGGTTTGTGCTCATTGCCTCTTGCCCTGTTGCTGGATGCATTTTGTTATCCTGAGGACTGTAACTTTTAACAAATATGCTGTGTATTTTCTCATATTTTTTTTCAATTGTGAAGGCTCGAGAAGGCACAAGAAGAGAATAGAAACGTTGCTGTTGAAAAGCAAAATCTGGAGCGCAAAATGATGGATGAGATCAATGATGCAAAACGTGAAGCTCATCGCCTAAGGGAATTGAGAGAGGGAGCTGAATGTGAGCTCAGCAGGCTCAAATATGCAGAGGAAGAGTTAGTACAGGTATCTACCAGCTGTTTATAATTTTAGTGTTGACTTTGAATCGGTCCTAGTTTTATTAGGTCCACAGGAGTGTTTAAAGCAGCATTCCCCAAATGCTAGATTTGAATGGAAAAATTCTAAGAGCGCTTAATGATTGTCTGTCAATCATGCCATTATCTAGAAAAATAATCCTGAAACTATTAGAAGCTATAAACTTTGTATATTAGCTTATCATAATGTTTTTGGCTTCACTGAACAAAAATATATACAAAAGCTTCTTTTATCTTTGTATCAGAAGAGAGAGTAGCTTTGTCTCATCTGAATAGCAATAAATTTGGATTTATTGTACTAAAAATATTACCATCTTACAAAAATATTTAAACTTTGAATTAGGAACTATATATCGTTGGAAAAAATATGGAAGGTCATATGCTAGATTTCAGAGATGCCAGATCTGCCTACCTGACAACTGGCACACACCAAAACTCTGACAAGCTTTGGTATGTTGCTGTGGAGTATAAAGGTGCTTATAATTCACCTCTCAGTTCTAATGATACTTCTGGTGACACTTTTATTTCTTCTTGGTTCCTAGGTTCGTATGGCTTTAAAAAAGGCCGAGAAGGAGTTTGAGTTGAGAAGTAATTGGTCTGTTCCTGAAGCTTTGCAGAAGTGGCTTCAGTTAACACATGAAGTTGAAGTACAGTATTACAATATCAAAAGACAGCATGCAGAAATGCAATTAGCAATTGCTAAAGATGAGGTAATAAATTATTCTTCAGCTACTTAAAGATTTTTGTGATCTGTTGTTAGAGATGTGAAAAAGTAAACACGAAGCAGATAAGCATTTGTGTTTTTTTCTTCTCTCAGTTTTTGTTGTTACCTGTCAATATTGCTAATGTTTTGTCATCTCTTAAGTATGCTACTAGTTTTAAGCATTTCGCTTTACTTTGCTTTTTAGGCAGAAAAGATAAAAAAGAAGAGAAGCACTGTATTTGGAACACTACATGTTGCACACAGCTCCTCCCTGGATGAAGTGGACCATAAAATTCTTGAAGCAAAGTAAGAGGGTTACCAGGACAGGATGAATAATCTTTTGTGATTATTTGTTCCCAGAACAATGGCATTTTTGAGAGTTATGGAATTGAGTGTCTTAGTGGTTTTGCACTTTAGGTAAAGCAATTGAATAAATACTGAAATGTGAATATTTCAACAGCTGTAATGGATCTTCTGGTATGCTGGAAAGAATGTGTTGCTTTGCTTTATCATTAAGAACAGTGTATATAATTTTAATGTGTACCTTTCTTCAGGAAAGCACTCTCTGAGCTGACGACATGTTTGCGAGAGCGTCTTTATCGATGGCAACAGATTGAGAAGATTTGCGGGTTTCAAATTGCACACAATTCTGGGCTACCAAGCTTGACATCCTCTCTCTACTCTGATCACAGCTGGGTAGTTATGCCTCGAGTTTCCATTCCTCCCTACCCAATTGCAGGGGGAGTTGATGACTTAGATGAAGACACTCCTCCAATAGTTTCACAGTTTCATGGTAAGTGATGAGCTCAGTAAAAAGAAAGGGGAAAAGTTGTGGGGATGTGGGATTTTCAAGTCAGGTGGGTGGGAGAAGAGTACTAAAATCAAACAGGATTAGATCAAAGTCAAAAGGACCAAAATTACGTAGCATTTCAGATACTAGATCTAGTGGGACTTACATAAATTGAAAACTGAGTTTTGCAATGAAGATAACATGACGAAAAAGCCTTTATTTTGTTTCAGTGGGGCAAATTCAGCTAAGGTTTTGAAAGTGCTTGTCAGCCTTGGATTGCTACTTAGACAGAAGTTTGTAATGAGTAATGCTGAGTTTCTGTTAGCACATTTATTCTTTCAGATGGAAGGGACGAAGTTAGTCCAGGGTCCCTTGAGCTACAAGGAAGATCACACCCTTTGGGAGGCCCCATGCTACATAGCCTTGTGAACATTCTTGAGTGGTTGGAACAAAATCCCGTTGTTGTTCAAGGGAAGCTTTCAGGCAGAATGTTTGTGTTTGGATACAGTGGGTTGTTTGAGTGTCAGGCAGAGAGGCCGAGTTCTGGAGGGAGGGAAATCCAGCTTTGGTTAAACTATGATCAGAAGATATACACTGGGGATTCAGACCACCCTTGTATCATGAGTCATTGTGTCAGAACAAGAGCCTGTTTCATGGCAGTTGTGATTAACTGGACTCTAGAGGCAAATCAAAAAGATGAGCTCCCATGCAGCTATCCAAACAAGCTGTTTTAAGTTGAGGAATGAGTAGGAAGGAAAACTGTCATGTGGGTACGTTTTTCTTCCAGGGCTGGGAATCTCAGAAGAAATTCAGACTGTATTTTAAAATAGCACAAGGTCGCCACTTTGCTGGCTTCGCTTAGTGTGCCTTAGGCATTTGTTTTTCTTCTAAATGTACCAACCTTTTTTCTGCAGACCACACTGAAAAGTTCATTAATCCTCTTGCAACACTACTTACTGCAAGTTCTGATCACTTTTAAGGAATGCTGTTTCTCTAGTTGTCTTCAGTGCAAGGACTTTGATTTAAACCCTCGCAACAAATTTATTGGAGACCCAATAAAATATGGATGCCTGGAGTTTAGCTTCCAATTCTATATGGAGAAACCTGTGGTCTGATTTCAAAATTAAGAGCTCCATTTATTGTCATGATTTTCCAGATGGTCTAAAATGACAACACTTGGATATGTGTAAAAGACTTCAGACTTGTGGTTTTTTTAGTCACTCTTCTCTTTAAGCTCTTGCTTAGAAGTGAATCCAGAGAAGGGAGTGCAGTTGATTCAAAGGAACTACAATTAGAAAAAGACTCTATGGTTTGTAAGAGCATAGGTAGCTGAAACTGTACCGTATCTTTTTGCAGTTATGGTTTAATTTTTTTTGGCTGAAGATCAATTCATTTGCAAGTATTTCTTTCTCAGTGATGAAAGTAACTGAATCTTAGTAACACTACAAAAACTTTAATTTTTTTTCCTTTTTTTTCCTTCCTGAATTTTAGTAAGGCACAAGAACGTGATGTTGTCAAAGTTATCACATGAAGGAAATAGCTTGTCCTTAATTTACTAGCTTTTAAAATTTCTGTTCAGTAAATAAAACATGGAAACACTTGGGAGTGGGGAAGGAGAAGGAAAATATGCTAAATGATCTGTTGTTGAAACTAGTATTGAGGAGTCAAATTATTGTAGGTTAGTTCGGTAACTGCTGAGTTCTTCCCATCCTTTAGACAAAAATAACAAATGCACACAAGGAAGGCAAAATGGCTTGTCTTGGTCATGAGGCTTCAGGCAAAATGCAGTGTGCAGGGGGTCACTTAACAATGGGACTATTTCAGTCACTGGATCTAAAGTGGACTGGGCTATTACCTTGCCTCAGCATCTTTTGGGACTCATAAGATTGACAAAATTTGAAGTCTGTTGGACAGGCTTCTTTGTGCCAGAGCAATTGGGTTGATAGGCTAATATAGTGTCAAGTAATAGAGCTGTTTGATCAATCTCAAGATGAAGAACACAAATGGATTAAGAAATAGTGCCCGACACTGGGACAAAGTCCTTACAGCAGGAAGGTGATAGTGAAACCTCTTTTTCATTGACTGATCAGGATTCAGCTGGTTCCTTGATTTAGTGAGTTTCATTTGCACTAGAAAATTCCACGTTAAATTGTCATAACTGAATTCTTCATATTCCTATGTATATACACCTACAAAGAATCAAAATGCTTGTTACTTCTCTCAGAATTCACTGATGGTGCAATCTTGTTTGGTTTTTTTTTTTTTTTTAATATACCAGCAAGTAGGATGGCATCTGATTTACGTGGACCTGTAGCACAAATTTCCTAAAGATATTCTTATTCTCTTATCTCAGTTCACATTTGCTCTTTGAGGAACTTTTTTTGTAATGACACAAGATGATTTCTGAGCTCCCAATATGCTTTTAAGGTCAGTAGGGATTTTATCAAAAGTAAAATTAGAAGTTTGAGTTACATGACAACTCTCATGTTGAGACTCGCAAACCTTTCTTTCGTGCTCAGGAGTGGAAATAAATCTGTGTATTGGCAAAGGTGCAGTTACTTGCTTTCACAACTTGTGAAAGTTGTGATTTCCTGTACTAAAAGAGAGTCGACAACTTGTCCTTTTCTGAGATTCTAGGAAGGGAAACTGTAACTTACCTGATGATAAACTGGCATTGCAAAAAATAAAATATATTCTGTCAGGCTAGACATCCTTATCTACAAAAATAATTGAAGGGATTTCTAGCATGTTGTGTTTGTTAAACAATTTTGAACACCAGTAAGGGTCTGGTGTGTCTTACATAAGCAGTGATGCGTTCTGTGGGACACTTTGAGGAGGGGTATGAAATATCCTGAGACTTGTAACAGCTAGCCTGAAAACAGGTCTGTAGATATATTTCTGTACAAGTATTGCTGCCTAATAATCTTCTGAAGGAGGAATTGGATTAGGAATGTTTGAGTTTATCACTTCCTGTTGGGTACTTCGCTGATGAAGTCTTGTGTGGATGTCTCCACCCATTCTTAGTATTTTTGCTTCCAGTAATTCAGTTAGCCTGGCAGGAGAAAATGTTATCTAAAAGGAAGTTCTTGATCTTAAGATGAGGTTGAATTATATATTTTCTGTCATGTTGCATAAATGAAATTGATCTTCTCTGTCTAACCTACTTTTCAACTAGTGCAGTGTATATCAGTTGGCTGTTTGGTTAGTCATGCCTACATTGCAAAACTTTTACATATTCTTCTAAGCTCCAAATCACCACACAAGTAAAATACAGGACATTGTGTAACATACTAATTTTAGCACTACTATTTTTAGTTTATAAAGGGTTGGGAGTTTCAGTAGAACCTTTCTCTTTGTTCTCAAGAGAGCACAGTGAGCCAGAGCTTTGGTGTACTTGGTCAGGGTAGTATTTGGCAGGAACAAAATCTCTGCAGTTGCATCTTGATTAGCTGCTTCATCTAACTGTAGAATATATGAGGTGTGTCAGTCTTCCTTCCTCTGAAACAGTCAAGCAATGTCAAAGTTGTTTAAAAGTCGCTGTCACTGAAGCAGATACCTGCTACTTAGTCTTCAGAGTAGATACTGTTAACATCAATGTCACTTGGAGGGTTTTGGTTTGCTTTTTCTCTGCCTCAGGGTCCATTGTAAAACCTCCCAGCACACTGGCAAGAAGCAGTAGCTTGTGTAGATCAAGACGCAATGTTGTGCCATCATCTCCACAGTCTCAGCACGCTTTGCAGTCCCCTGACCCTGACATCCTTTCTGTGTCGAGCTGCCCAGCTCTTTATCGAACTGAAGAGGAGGAGGAAGCCATTTACTTCTCTGCTGATAAACAATGGTACGGAGACTAGCAAACAGCACTGGAACTCTTGATAGGATTATTGAGACTAACAGTTTAGAATAAGAGGTTAAACCAAGCCAAAAGTTAAAGTAATCTATAGGATAATATAAGTTAATATAGTCTACGTGGAACAGAGAGTTCTTGTCTGGTATGTGTATGTAAATAGCTAGCATGTCATGTACAGTTAAGTAATGTTACAATCCAGGGTGCACTGAACTAACCCTGATTCTCCATTACAATATGTTACTGGCTTTTACATCTGAAACTAGGATCAAAAGCAATGTCAGCTACTGGGCGAAGAGGAGATGGATGGTAACACAATTCTTACAGCATGTTGAGCGTGTACCTACTCTTGTTACATGGCCTCATAGGAAAAGGTTAAATTCCTTTTGGAAGGAGCAAATGAGCTTGTTGAAAGGTAGGGACACTTGTCCTGAAGAAACTTTTTGTATATGATAGGCTTAAATCTCCTTCTTTCACTTCATAACTTTTCTGACTTCACGTGCCAGAAAGATAGTTTTTGTTCTTTGAAGTGATATACAAATGACTGATTCTGGGCAGATGCTGCTGCCCACAAAAGCAAGATTGCACAAACTAATTCCCTTAAGTTTAGATAAGAAAATGATGTAATGCGAGTTGTAACTTAAAATGTTTAACTTGAATTTTTTTGTTTAATTAACTACTAAGGAAAAATGTGGGTGGTGCTTTTAGACTAATGTTATTGATTCTAAATTACTTTCCTTTTTAACTGTGTGAAGGAAATTGCAGTTTCATTGTATTTTCTCTTCTCTTTGCTCTGACTCAGGGAAGTACAGGAAACAGGTTCGGAATGTGACTCCTTAAATTCATCCATTGGAAGAAAACAGTCTCCTCCAGCAAGTCTTGAGATGTACCAGACAATTTCTCCTCAGAAAGTGTCGCCAGAAGAATTCTCACTTGAGGAATCATCTACGGGAGACTCCTCTTCTCTAACTGCAGATATTTCTAGGGGCTCTCCTGACTGTGTAGGCATGGCAGAAACTAAGAGCATGATCTTTAGTCCTGCAAGCAAAGTTTATAATGGAATCCTGGAGAAGTCTTGCAGCATGAACCAGCTTTCAACTGGGATCCCAGTCCCAAAGCCTCGTCACACCTCATGTTCTTCAACCGGCAGTGATAGTAAACCCAGCCATGAAGCTGCTTCTGTCCCTAGGATAAGCAGCATCCCACAGGACCTCTACCAGAATGGTGAAAAAAGTAAAAAGCCATCAAAAATAAAAAACCTCTTTAAGAAGAAGTGTAAGTGAGGTGGGCAGAAGAAAACCTATAGTAATGTTATAAGAACTCTATTTTTTAAGTCTTTAGGAATGTAATTCCATTTGAGCATTCCAGACTGGATGCCCTAATGGAATACTCTGTAGATCACCTATATTTAATGACTGTACTGTCAATGGTCGTGCCAGCTGTCAATGAGAAATCATTAAAAAGTTCAGACAGTTTACATAAATTTCTGCCTATTTATTTCTTTATTTTTTTAGTTTCTCTTTTTCAGCTTGTTTTTTTTTTAAATTTATTTTGTTGGGCTTTTTTAAGTTTATCCATAAACCATTTTTAAGCCACTTTGGACTCCTAAGCTTTAATGGACTAGAAAGCCTTCCTGGGCTTGCCAAAGTTTCTTGTTTACTGGAGCATCTTCCTATCTTTCCATAGAACTAGGACATTTATCTACCGGACTTTAACAAAAATAAAAGAAGTAGAACTAAATGAATTGCACTACTGTTTTACAGACTGGACAGTCTCTGCAAGTGAAACTGAAAGACTTTTATTTGACTGAGAAGATGAATCTTTTCACTTTTAAATCTTTTGGGGTTTTTAAGTAGAATTTAGCATTTCTAATTGACTTGATTTCTGGAAATGGAAATGTCATGCTTTTATTATGGGAAGCTTTGTTAGATGCATTTATTATTAGAATGGTTCAAGTCCTGCTGTAAAGATCATTTTTTTCCCAGGACTTTCACTGTGATTTTAATTCACTGCAGGCTGTATGACAAAAAAAAAAAAAAGAAAAAAGAAAAAAGAAAAAAAAAAAATTACCAAGAGAACAGGCTCTTGATTCCTTATGCAAGATGGTTGTGAAACTTTACTGAAGACTGAAAAAATTCACCCTTTCAAAATGAGGAGGGGGAATAGTAGCTTTTGTTTACAGATTGACAGATAATGGACATTTGGGTTGTGAAAGTTTGTACTGCGGTAAAGATAATAAATTGGAAACATTATTGTGCTTGGGAATGTTCCGATTTTAGCTGATGCTTGTTTCAGACATGTTTCAGAGGTCCTGTTGACTGAAACCTGTCGTAGGCTACATTGCTTATGCTTACTGCTGTGTATAAGTTATTATATTTTTTGAATTAGCTATTACTGTCTTAATGTCCTGCTTTTGTAAGATTTCATACACTTTATTTTTGTATAGTTTGAAGATTTAGCTGTTCAGAGATGGCTGAAGTAAATGGTATAATTTTATAATGCATACTGCTATACTAACTCATAATTTTAGATATAAAGATAGATATAAAGGTGAGATGACATGCTTCAGATAAAAGCAATTTTTGTGAAGCTTTTATAGGGAGAGATGAAATTACTGTGAGGTAACAAGGAAGCCTTCTTAGGGTAGCAGTAGCTAATTCTTCAAAAGCATATTTTTATTTTTTTTAAACAGTTGGAGACAAGAAATGTACTGCTTAAGCAACAGTGCCTTTTATTCAGTTTGAAAATATTAATACTGAGCAGGATTTTCTTCTGAGGTACATTCCAAAGGAATATTTCCTGCTCTAGTCAACACAAGCAATTTACCCAGTGATGACTAAACAGTCTCAGATCTTCCATAGGGGTGTTCTAGTTGCCTCAGTAGCAGGTGCCACTGCCAGGGACTTCTGATTAGGAGCTCACTTCTTGCCAATATGTATGTGATGTACTGTATGAAAGAATTATTTCACTGACTGCCTAAATTTTTTTCTAGTAAGGAGCCTTCAAAGCCTGTAGCTAATTGAAATCAAGTGATATGTGTCTTTTCTATAATTTTCTATTTAGGTTCTACTGTACATACCCAATGTGTTAGTTCTCTCCTCAGTAAGTGGTGGTGATTTTAACAGAAGATTTACTGTGGTTAGTGACATAGTTGAAAGAGAAGGGTTATAAAGTGGGGTGGAGACCTTACCTGTGCAAGTATTTTAAATGTCCTGGTACATTGGTTAATTCCCTAAGAGAACAGAAATAATCCAGAGTTTTATTGTCTAACAGAGACTGATTATAGGCTACCTGTGCAGAAAAGCATGGGGCAAATCATCTGTTTGATAAAGTTTGGAGAAGAAAAAATTGTTGGAATGGAAAATAATGAGAACATAATACTGTTCCATCAGTCTCTGAATCATCAGATTGAACAGCTGTAGCTATAGTAATCACAAGGTAACAATGGTCTCTTTGAATGAAGATTGTACACTCTGTACGTGGCAGACAACAAAAAGCAGCGATGAAAAAAGACTTGTGCTGAAGAACCACCTCAATGCTGAGCCTTCAAGAGCTGCAGTTTTTAAAGCCTGATGAAGTACTTGAACATCTACAAAGGGAGCAATTACTTTTATACAAGTAGGGAACTTAATGTGCTTCCCAAACAACATGGAGAAGAATACCACCAGAAAAATCTTGATGCACTTGAAGGCTATAGCAATAATTGAGTTTAAAATAAGATCTGGGGCTAGATAGTAGATTTTTGTGTGAGGTTTGAGTAACTCTGTCTCTGTCATTACCAAAAAAGGTGAAGTGGCATATTGGTACTGGAGAGTAAATATTTACACTTGGAAAAAAATCTGGTACTGAGGAGTGGGAGGGCAGCACTTCTTAATTCTGATATCAAAATTGGGCAAATTCAAATTCTGGGAAGCCAAAACAAGACAAATTCAGTTTTCTGTAGTAAGTATAACTAAAAAACAAAATAGAGGAGCTATTGAACTCTTCATTGGCTGAGAGTTAAAGTGTTTAATAACTTTTTTAAAAAACTATTTACCTATTTTCTGGAAAAAAATATTTCATGATGTTGTACAAACAAATCAGATGAGATTATCATAGTGATAGATTTTGGCTTTAAAATGGCAAACCTTTGGAGCACAGATGACTCTCAACACTCAGTGTATCACCAGCTGTCGTGTAACTCTATAGCTGCTTCTTAATAAGTGTTAGATAACTAAAAGCTTAAATTAATGCAATTAGAAGTGGTGAGTATTATATGTTGGAGCACAAACTTTAATTTTAAGTTGAGTTTATTTTTTATTATTTTGATAGGCCACTTGCATTTCTTGCCATTTAAATTTGTCCACAGTGTAGGTGGCTTGCATTGCTCCTACTGCGGAAATTCCTGTCTTCAAATGGTTCGAGTCATTTTACTGAGGGATGTTCAGAGCCCTGGCTCTAAGGTAGCTCTTCACTGGTAGTCATCAAATCCAGTCTTAGTGTTGAAGTACTTGGCACATGTCCACATCTAAGAAGTGAGACAATGTGCCTCAAAAGGTTCTCTGTTCCGGTTCCATTTGCTAACAGTGTAACTTGAACTCGCTGGCAGTCAGTGAGTCCAGCCACCATTCCAACCACAGGGATTCATAGGACATATCAGTCACTTGAGACAGTCATCTAGTGTCATTAGAGATTGGTTTGTGGGTTTTTTGTTTTGTTTGTTTGTTTTGGGTGTTTTTTCGCTTTTATAGCTGAAATCTATGTTGTATTTTTAATTCTCTGGTATTTCAGAAGATGAGGCTCTTTGCTTTTTAAATATTTTGTTAGAGTACTTTGTCAGGACAGCAGCTCCTTTGTGGAAATTGCCTAAAAGACTTCTCCCTAAAGAGGTTGCTGTTTGAGTCATTTGTAAAATGAAGAAGTGACAAATGTATGGTTCTATATAAAGAAGAAAAAAATCCCAGTTCTTCCAAAACTAAACAAACCCAAACCTTTCCACAATTCTTAGTAAAGCTATATGACACTTGATTACTGAAAGCTTACAAGTTTTAGGAAGGGCATGTTGGTTGCCATGGGGAATGCTTTTTGGCCAGTTTACATTGGACTTAGAGATTAAAAGAGTTGATTGTATTTGGGTTTTTTGGTTTTTCGTTTTGGTTGGTTCCCCTCCGTCCCTCATCCCCCACAGCTCAGTGATTGACCTTAAAATTGTTCATTGATAGTTCCAGGCATATGTCAACTTTTCTTTCCCCTCTGGTACCTAGGCAGCAGATTACCCTCTACTCCTGAGGGGCAGTTTGCTGAAAGAGGAAAAATTCTCAATCATAGTCCAAGTAGTAATGTTGTAGTTCCTTGTTTAGAAGCCTAGAAGATGATGAAGCCAAGAATACTTGATTTCAGTTTTCTTAGGATATTTATGGATGCCAGCTGGAGTTAGGCAATAATTTGCAACTGATTGAAAGCCTAAAAAGATAAAGCTACTTAGAAATTAAAGCTTTCAAGATTTTGCCCTTTTGCTTCCCAATAAATGGGAACACGACATGCACAGGAGGGAAATGAGCCAATTAGTATTTCTAAATTAGTATTTTACCAGCTTTTAGAGTTTCAGGATAGTTTCATTCCATTTCCATAATACATTGCTGGAGAGGGATTACTACCTTACCTTCATAATGTATACAATGAATTTTTTTTTCCCATTTAATTACAAGCATATTTACGAGCAGTGGAGAATGTAAATAAAGTATTTTTTTTAAAGCCAAATAGAGGAATTACTAGTTCTTGGACCTCTTGTCTATTCGCTTATCTCCTCGTGCAATATGTTAAGTAGGGAGAACACATTTTTCTAATCTGTTCTAGTTGCTCTCACTAAAGGGGTGTGTATCTCATGTTTGAATCACTGCTCTAAATTGCTTGTAGGCATTTTAATCCTGGATGTTGCATCTTCAGTGATTCATGGTGAAGCCCACTATGACTGGTTGAGTCTTAAGTGCTGCTAACACTTTCTGCTAGTGACACAGATGTTGGGATAACTAATAACCAAAAATTGCCTGCAGAGTTTGGCTGCCTGACAGTGTGTAAATGTTTAGGTAACCATTCTTTGAGGCTTCAGTAGTAGTTCCAATGTGTCATACAGGTGTTACACAGTTAGTTTTTGCTTCCAGCCCAGTACAGATGGTGTTTATCTGACTCTCCACTTAGTCCTCTGTTGCATAAATAGAATGCACCAATTCATATAAATGGTAACAGTACTAACCTTTAAATGGTTATTCCTGGGTGCTCTTGCATCTGACATTGCTTAAGCAGATGGCAGTACTTATCAGTCCACTTCAAGCATTCAGAAATAAAGTAGATTAGTGTTATCTTTTGTTTTTCTTTACAACTTTGAATCTCAAGTTTTACCAAAGTGTGTGTGTGTGTGTTCTGTGTATTTAATGCTTCACTGAAATGAAAGTGGGAAGGTTGTTTTCTGCTTAGACGTTAAGGAAAACATTTGAGCAAGGTAAAAGGAAAGCTGCTTGCTCATTGGAGAGTATGAAAAATGTTCAGAGGTATTAAATCTCCTCCTAAGGAACACTCACAACTTAGCTAGCTGGAAATAAAAGGTACATTCAATCTCAAGGCTTTCCGATCAGTAAATTTTTATCCAACAAAAAAACCCACTTTCTTCTTTAGGTGTACTCTTGAGGGCATTACCTTCTTATTTGTAATCTCTATTCTTTTTTTCACCCAGCATTAAATTTGGTAGTTACAGTACTAACTGGGGTGATTGCCAGACCTCAGAGCAGTTTCAGATAACTTTCACTAGTATGTCTTAATGTTAATTTTGGTTTAATATGTGCTAAAGACATCTGAATTAAAACTTTGTCCTTCACATTCCTTTTATTTTAATTCAACTCAGTTCTTTGTGATCCCTCTACTGTTAAAAAAATAAACAGGTACTGATAGTTGCTTAGAGTATTACACTTTTTTTCAGTTGGGAATTACTAATAAATAAATGGTAAATAGTTGCCTTTTAAAGACTTGGTCACAGTTGGATATTGTAAAAACACTGCTGTACTTCAGGTGAACTAGGTAGAGCACTGGCTGGTGTGATTTGTGTTTGAGTGGTAAAGTTATCCTTAAATTATCCTTTGATTGTTTATTTGTCTCTTAATGCTGTACAATTATTTTCAGACTTGAATTCATTTAAATTAAGGTCAGTATGTCCAACCCTACAAAAGTCAGTCTGCATTTGTCAGCCATCACTCTATTCTTACAGAAATTAATGACAATCTTTAATATTTGTACTAGCTTATTAGCTTGTTGGGTGGTAGAATGGATTCCTGTAAGTCTTCAGGTGGAAGGCAGAGAACTTCTGAAGTGAACCAGGTAACCTGTGTTATTTATCAGCTTTCAAATCCATCTCCCAGTAAGATGGAGTCTCCCCAGGGGAATGTAGATGTACTTAGTGCTTGGAACTTTGTAGTTAATTATATTTGGCTCTCTAATTCTAATAACTTGCATGTGTGCTATGCTTGCTTGCTTTTCAATAGCTGACAAAATCTATAGGAGATCTTGGGAGTTTGTCTTAAAAAATTGCTGTTAAAAAAAAAATACTGGCAAGAGAAATCTGTCAGGCTGTGAACTGAATAGAACCAACAAAGAGACCAGCTGTTGTCTAAAAATATTGTTTAAATAATTCCTAAAGAAATGAATTGGGTAGCACGTCTATTTTCATATTGCTGTCCTCCAAGCAACAAATATAATTAGAATACCCTAGCCTTCAGCAAGGCTGTTTGAGAGATGTCTTGCCCTGTTTTTACTTTTAATTTAAATTACATTCAGTTGTGGTGAGTGTTCAGCATATTAATGCCTGACTTAAAAGATTAGCAGAATTTGAATGACTTGCATTGTTTTGTTTAACTACCGCTTTATAAAAATGTAGATACTTGCATAAAGCCCCTTGGATCTGGGTATGTTTTAATGACATAGCAAGAAGAGGACCAAGACAAGTAACTATGTGCAAAATTTGAATCTTAAGATGCTTTACTGTTCTGGGAAGAGATGTTCTCCGTGCAGATTCTGCTCTTCCTCTGCTTGCTCTTGGCTTCTGTTTGTTTTCATTAGTAGAACTAAAATAAGAAACAAAGCCCTCAGACTGACTACTTTTTGTCTCTAATATATATGCTGTACTTGCTTTTAACCTCATCTATTGCATGTTGTTAATGCTGTACACAGATGCATTTGGAGTATTTCTTTGGTGTTGTACAGCATGATGCATTTCATTCCCTTTTCTAGTTTACCTCCCATTAGCTATATACTGCTTTACAACTGGAAAAAACCTGAATTTTGGGGAATTTAGTCTGTTTGCATATAAAAATCCTTTTTTTTTTCCTTTTCTGTGAGTCTTATAAGAAATGTCCTCCTTGGAGAGTCTCAGACAGTATTTTCCTGTGTTTATTCATGTTACTTTGCTTTACCTTATAAGTGATAATTGATTTTATTGATTTCTGATGTGTTGTTGCACTTAATGTTGAATAAATCTGACTTTCATTTTGAAAAGTGAAACTGTGTTAGTGAAAATGTTATGTAATTTTAATTGATCTTAGCCTGTTCCCTGAGTATATAAATTTTGATTTTTAATTTTATATTCTTGAGATAAATTTTCTTGGTTTTGCGTAGGGTTTTGGCCAGTATTTCTTTTTTCATGCTATTATTAAAGCTTGACAGCAATATTACTGGGAAGGGAAAGGTGGAGACAGTTTTGTTTGGCAACTAGGGTGCTACAGTTAGGCTTGTAAATCCTGAGTCTTACCGCTTTTGCTTGAAAGAGCCTTTCTGAGTTTAAGTTGCTTAACATTTTGAAGATTTGGGATTTTGGGCTTGTGTAGGGGTTTTTTTTCCCCTCTTTCATTTTTTTCCCTTTTGAACAAGCTGAAAAGCCTTTCCAAATGACTGCTGGAATAATATGTAGCCTTGTGATTTTGAGCATGAGGATCAGTTTGAGAGCCTGTGGCTCTCTACCAGGAAAAAAAAAAAAGTCCTTGTTATTGTTTAATATTGCTTTTAACTTGTAGCAGCTGGGAGAAGGAAGATGCTCAAGAAGAGCTTTTTCAAAGTGGCTTTGCTTGTAACCAAAAATCCCATGTATGTGGAGGTGGAAAGATTGTGGTGGAGTAAATGAGTGAATGACAACACAGGTGAACCACAGGATCAATATGAATCATGTTTAGAAAATTTAAATTAGTTTTTTCCAGATAAAACTGGATATTGATAATTGAATCTGTATATAAATTATTTTCAACTGTAGTTGTCTAATACAGCCCACTTCAGAAGCAAGAATGTGATGTGTGTGTGAGTTGGTCACTGGTTTCACTTCAATTTGTCCTTAGTGTTCTTGATTAAACAGTGTTAACTGTTTATCAATGTGGAAATCATATAGGCTGGCAAAGCCTAAATCAGCATCTTCAGAGAGCTAAATTATTTGGAACCTGCTGTTAATTTCTCCTGCAAATGTTGATTGAGCTATTATATCATAGCTTATAAGAAATGTCTTATTTTATTGCAAGACTTGGCACCCAAGCAAGTGGAATACAGAGCATTCTAATCCCAAAGGACGTTACTGAGCTTTGGTTAATTAACAGCTTCAGCAAGCTGCTATGCAGTCAGTGAAGTCAGGGTCTGATTTTTTTTTTTCTGATGAACTGCTTTTGACTACTATTGAATCAAAGTCCATTGCCTTACCCTGCCAAAACTAGGCTTTTAAACTGATAGTTTTTTCAATTCCACTGGATGATGGAATCACTTGTGAAATTCTATAGCATCCTGCTTTCCCTAAGTGAGATGGAGAATGTGAAATAGGGTTGAAATGGGACAGGTAATCTCCTGTAACTTCCTTTGGGCATTTAGCTGTTCCTAGGCATAGAGTGTTCCTGGTTCAATTGGTTCTGGAACAGTTTCGGAAAGGTCTACCATATACTCCCTGTTACTTTGAGTGCCCTGTCAGGATGTGCTAAGTATCCAGAAACATAGCTATAGAGTGGAAAATATTTCTTTATTCAATGAATTTATCTGTATTCAAAGAGAAGTTTAGCTGAATTTTCTGTCAGCTTAATGCTGCAGTACTTGTCTGTTTCAATCCTTCCTCTTCTAAGTTTCAAAGAGGAGGTTAAATAGTTAAGTTCCAAAGGCCGGTTTTTGTCTTTATTCTAAGACATCTTATATTTCAGCTTGTGGCTGATCATAGTCTGCAAGTCATTTCTGAACCTCATGGTAGATTTCCTGTTGTTCTCTATACTACTAAACTACTCACTCTCCAGTTTTTCTCATCAGTTTTATACAGAGGATGCTTAGCAATAAAGAAGTATTCCAGAAACTGTCACAATTACAGGCTGGGGGTGAAGGCATGTGAATGCATGTGTGGGTGAAGAAAGAGACAGAGGACAGGGGCACAGGAGAACAAGGGGTATACCATGAATTGTACTATGGAATGCAGGAGTCTGGAAGAATGATTGAAGGTACAAATTATGTATGAGGGAAGCTCAAACACAGACTATGTAATTGATATTATTTTGAAATTTTCTCCTTCCTTACTCCTGCTCTCATGAAATACACCCTTTTTTAAGGTGTAGATATAAGATCCTAAGGAGGGTTGTCAATGGAAATACTGCTTTGTGTTGAAAAAAAAAAGGTCAGTTCTGCTTTCTGCTCAATCTATAGCGTGTATAAATTTTTTGTAGCAATTTTAGATATACTTTGAGAAAGATAAATAAAACATTAGAAATAACATCTGATATACCTCTGGAGATAGAATGTCATCTACCAGGAACACTCCAAGATAGATAACTACCCTAAATATCTACAACAACAAAAACTCCCAACAAACAAACCAACCATTGACCCACTCCCACTCCCCCAGATTACCCCAACCCTGTTGTGTCTAAATTATTTTCTTTTTTCAGATTGCTGTTACCTAGTTGGAGCATATAACAGCCTGGATAACTGCACTTTATATTGTCAGAGATTTTGAATCATTTTGGAAGAAGCAGCAGAGACACAAGAAACACACACTGAGTTTTGATAAAGTCGGCAAAGTTAATGTATCTCCAGTACCTAACAAGCAAAGGGCTTCTGAATGTGGACTTTTTCTAACAAGGTTCCTGTCACTTTGAAGAGTTCTTGCATTCATGCATCTAGACATTGCTTGGCCACAGGTGTGCTTTAAGTTTGTAGTTTCTGCTTTGATGTATGACTTCTGATTTGTAAACACCAAAAGTTCCAAAATTAATATGTAAAAATAAAAAAAAAAAATTTTAAAAACCTCGGTTTAGAAACTTCTCATAGAAAAGAAAACATACTTTAAAAACAAATTTTCTAGTGTAGAATAACTAAATATAATGATTAGTTGTGTATTGATGATCTTGATTTCTTTGTCAGCTGCTCAGCTTATCAGTCCCAGCATGTTCTTCGACATGAAGTTATGTTTTGTAGTGAATCTGACATTCGTCTTGTGTAATGCAATGAAAAGTTTCTGCAGTGCAGTCTATGCTCTTCAATGGACTTATGCAGCCTCCAGTGCCTAAAGCAGGTCTGGGACAGCTCTGCTGCTTTGCTGTTGGCACTGTATTTCCTCATCCTACAGGCAAATCTAAGGCTTTTAAAATTTTTTTTTCAGGGTTTTTGTTTGTAATTTTGCCTTGTTGAGCCTGGAATACTGCAGTCCAGGCAGGTCTGGCCAGAGCTACTGTGAACTGCTAGTGATTGATCGTGTGTCTGAGAGAACTGCTGTAGCTACTCAGTACCATTGCTGATATCAGCCAAATATACCAGTTGAGGCTCTGCAGGTAGTGGAGAAAATTCTATAACTTCTACCTAAATCATGCCAATATAAATTAAGGAAAAGCCTTCAAGGAGCTCTAGTTACTGCAGTCTTGAATCAGGTTATTTCTTGAAAAGAAAAAAGTTAGTATTATTTTATTCTTCAACATCCCAAAATAGTGTGAGTAAAAGGAAACATAGTTGTTCTTAGAGGTCTGCAAACCCT
This sequence comes from Rhagologus leucostigma, assembly GCA_013397725.1. Taxonomy (NCBI): domain Eukaryota; kingdom Metazoa; phylum Chordata; class Aves; order Passeriformes; genus Rhagologus; species Rhagologus leucostigma. Next base: position 76,526 of record VZTD01004963.1, on the reverse strand, counting down.
TTTTTGTGACATTGTTCATGACATAGCAGCCAGGAATTAAGAAACTGAATGGAGTGATATGTTGGCATACGTGATAGGAAGTGAAGGCACCTTGTTAGATTTTTTTGGTCTCTAATTTCATTAAAGATGGAATGTGCATCGAAAAGTGTACAAGAGAAATTAAATGATTAGTTTTGATAATATCAACTACCTTATCCCATAGAATGCTCTAGATGTAGTCACTCTAGGAGAGAGACTTGGCAGTCTTATGTGGAATTTGGTGTTGAGCTGCTAATCAACTTGAGTTTGCACAACTTTGGGATTGGATGTGTACAAACACAGTGATAAAGACATTTATAGTGTGGCCAGTTGTGCAAGGTAATCACTAGCTGCTGTAACAGTAATTTCTCTTGTAAGAGCTAACCTGGCTCTTTTTGAATCATCATATTGAGAGATGTAATACACTCTTCAGCATTAAAGCAAGCTAAAGAAAAACACAAATGGGGCTCCTCTGCATTTCTGGTGAGACTTCTGCTATTCAGAGCCTCATTAGTAACATTGTATGGTAATAATTTGAGAATTATTTGGAGATTCTGTGTTTTAAAAATAAAGATCCTGCAGGAGCACTTTGAAAGGGAGCTCCGCAAAAACAGAAACTCCAGCTGGCATTTTCAGTTTAAGGCTATCGACTTCCCCATGCCTTGTTCCTGGGTGTGTAGCAGAGAATACAGTGCTGCTGCTTATGCTCCCCATTTTATCTAGAGCTATTGAAATCAAGTTTAAGATCCCCAATAACACATATTTATTCCTTTCTCTAGGTTATTTTAAATATGCCCTTAGCCAAAATTATGAAGAATATGCTTTCTTTAAATTGCTTTTAACTTGTAGCAGCTGGGAGAAGGAAGAAGCTCAAGACGAGCCCCATGCTACTTTCTTGCTGTACACATCTGTAGGTAAATGTGGTGTTTTTTGGTTCTGGTGATCATCTTTTCTTTTTTTGGCTTCTGCCAGATCTTTCAGCATTCCTGTGGAACCAAACTATTCTGAGATTTGTATGGAAATAATTCAGCCTTCCTTGGCACTAATTTGCTGTAACAGCAAAGGCTATTTTGGATTTGTATCTACTGTAGTTAAGAATTCTCAAGTGTCCTATTTTCCAGGTTATTTCAGACAAACCTGTTATCAAAGAGCTATGATTGATTTTTTTGTTGCATTACAACCAAACATTAATTTTCTTCTTTTGTTCCAGAGGGAGAAGGGGGTGTATGTTTTCCACATCTTTAAAGATGCTCTCCATCTCCAAGCACTGTGTAAACTGGCATATGTTAGATTTCGAACATCAGTGGAGAATGCAGGACTGTAATTCACACATTTTGATTTGACAGTTAGGTTGCAAATATGCTAGCATTCAACTTGTTGGTTATTACTGCTGCTCCTTTTCACAAGGGAAAATTAGTATTCACATTAGAGGATGACTTCTCTGCAAAGAATTACATAAGCTAGGCAGACAGCTCCATTTCTTAGCTTTTTGCGAAAAAAGCCTTTTACTTTTTACTGTATTCCCTGTCTGGGAGAAGTCAGACATTCATTTGAACAGAAAGGCTTGGAATTTAAACAACTAGTTCCCTCACTTTAGGTGCAGCCTGAACTCTGCGGAAACATTGGCTGTTTCCTCTTTTTTTCTTCAGGGTCTTGCACTAGTGAATGACTGTTTTAATGCTGTGCTCATGACATAGCATGTTCACAATTTTTCTACTGAAGATTTAGGGAAATCTGTGTGCCTACTGGGATGCTTTCCTATATAAGAAAAGAGGGGATTGCAGCAGTAAGGGGCACTTGCTTTGATCAGTACTGTATTGTAGGGTATAACTGGAGAAATGGAGAATTCGGGGGACAGAGAATAATAGAAATGGCAGGAATTCAAACATCACATTGGTATTACTTTTCAGGAAAATACTGTTGGATTGCGGATCTATAGTTGGAAGCCTCCTTGCTCCTTGAATTTTATAGCTTACTGGTATGGACACCAGAAAGATTTATCAACACCTGTGATTTTTAAGTTGGTTTAAAATATTATCCTATAAATTGGAAACACTTAAATAGTGCTCCATCAACTTCCCAGCTTGAAATTATAGCTCATGCAAGTTAGCTTGGGAGTTTCTTCCAAATAATGTTTTCCAATTAGATTATTACTAATGTTTCTATTGCACTTCTGCCCCCCACCTCTGTTAGTATATGGTCAGCTTCTTGCTAAGTCCTGCTGGAAGTGCAACTAAAACCTTAATTACTAAATCTTTCATTGCACTTTCTTTCCACAACACTGTAGAACTGGATTGTAGAAATATACAGAAAATGTCTATTGTGTATGAAAACCCAAGGTGCAGTCTCACTGTGGAAGAACATAATTTATTATTACTTATATTCTGCACTATTGCAAGTAATTTAGCTGTCTTTAGTGGAAATGAGGTTGTGTGGTGTTTATTTCTCTGGTTTTTTTAGTGATAACACGTAACAGTAATGTCTTGCTCTGAACTGGGAAGAAGTTTGCTTCATGAACCTTACACAACTTTTTACAGCCCTCTTCATCTTATGTGGCTCTGGAAATACTTGACAGAACTACAGGACTTTCAAAGCTGCTTTTAATGAACTGGTAGGAGTTTGTTCTTTCTGTTTCAGGAGCCAGATAAAGCAGTCCCAGCTGAGGTTTCCCACTGCACCCCAGCTTTGTATTTGATCTGCCTAGGCTGCTGCTGGCTGTGCTTTGTGTGATTTGAGGGCTGTACCTGATAAGACTCAACCCTGAGCAGCTCAACCAGGTTCTGTATAGATGAAATAGCTACTGCCTAGCATGGCAGTCTTCACAGTAGTGTGATGGGGGAAAAAAACCCCCCAAAACCCCAAACCTCAAAAGCTTCCTTAAAAGAAAATTGACATTGTCTACTTCAAGCTCAAATTCAGCTAGTGTGTGTGGTTTTTTATATATGTATACATACATACGTATGTATAAAATAAATAGATGGTTAAGTATTTCTGTAAATTCCCACTAATACCTTAGAGCAATGAATCTTTCAAATGAAAAATTCTCTTGTTTTGTCTACTGTCACTTTGAAGTGAAAGATTTCTTTTGTCTTCTGGCTCTTCAAAGGTGAGTACCAGCAAAGGTAATGCCTTTAGATCTTTCCTCTAATGAATATAAATAGATAACATAATACATTTAGCTAAGCTACAGAAGCTGAAATCTAGTTCTCATTGTCACTTATTTGTTTTGTGAGTTTTAATTAGACTGTTCAATTGTTTGGTAAAATAAAGGCAATAGTGACTGGCTTCTTGCGAGGGGTTGAATGAATGTTAAGCTCCTGTTAATTAAAAGTACTATTTTGAATTCCAGATATTAGTAATTCACCAGATTAAGGGATAAAACTTCTCAGAGCTAAGCATTTTTTCTTGCAAAGAGAAATGTTGATTTTCAAAGCTATGTTAAACTCTCCTCTGTTGTTCAAGATACTCTAACCTATTCATATTTTGGAGGGTGGTGGGTGTGGGGAGGAGTAAATGGAAGTAAAATGAAAATCTAGGAAAGAGTATATTATAAAAAGCAGGTTTCACCTTCCTTCTTCTTAAACAGGGACTTTCATAAAGTGACATGATGGAGGAATGAAAAGACACAAAAGTACTGAGAATGTAAAACATAAGTAGTATGAAAACATCAAAAATACTTTCAGTAGGGCGCTCTATGTATTTCACATCTCTGTTCTAGTTATTCTAAAACCCTGTATATGTTAATGGAGTACACACAAATAGGAGAGGAATGTTCAAGCTTATCTCCTCATTTCTGGTCATTAGCTGACGACATTAGTATTCTGCTAAAGCACAGTTCCTGTTTCTGTAGTTTGTATTTCCATTCTTGAGAAAGTTGTGCAGCTTGTCTTAATTTGAATTCAATGTGCTCAGTGAACCCACCTGGTGTTTCAAAAGTGTTCTGAGCTCTTACTGTGGGTGAGATGTCTGCAGGTTTAACCTGCTGGTGGATTGCAGTTAGTGTATGAGAATGTCTGACAATCTCTGATACCTTGCTGTATGTTGAGTTTGAAACATATTAGGGGAAAGTCAGTTTCTTTTTTTAAAAAAACCATTTAATTTTATTTACATCTTATTCAGGCACCAGAACAGGGATCAGAGTCACAGAACGTTTAGGATCAGAAGGAACCACTGGAGACTGTCCAATCTAACACTCCTGCTCAATGCAGCGTTACCTACAGCAGGTTGTTCAGGACTAAATTCAGTTTGGTTTTGTATATCTCCACAGATGGAGATTCCACAGTTATCTCTATGCTGGAATCGGTCCAGTTTGTCTATGCTGTATATCTGTGCTGGAGAGTGCAGGGCTGGTCACAGCACTTAGGATGTGTATCAACACTGGAAGTATCATCTCCCTCTGCCTGCTGGCTTGGCTCTGCCTAGTGCTTCCTGAATGTTTCAAGGGTGCAGAGTGACTCAATTTCTATTCCTTGTCCACCAGGATCCCCCAGCCCTTCTCTGCAGAGCTGCTTTCCTTCCATTTGCCCCTCACAGCCTGTGCTGGTGCATGGGGTTATTTCTTCCCAAATACATGGCTTTAAATTTGATTTCCCTGAACTTTGTGAGGTTTCTGTTTATTTCTCCAGACTGTTGCAGTCCTTTGGAATGACAGCAAAGCAACACAGCCATCTGGTGTATCAGCCACTCCTCCCCAACATTTATCATCTGCAAGCTTGCTGTTGGCATGCTCTGTTCCATCTTTCAGTTCATTAATGAAGATGTTAAACACTACTGGCCCCAGTATCAACCTCAGGGATACATTAGTGATTGTCCTTCAGCCAGGCTTTGTACTGCTGATCACAACAACCATCTGAACCTGGCAGTTCAACCAGTTTTCAATCTACTTTTTTGTCCACTTATCTAGTCTGTATTTTGTCAGTGTATCTATAAGAAGGTTATGTGAGACTGTCAAAAGCCTCGATGAAGCAAAGATAAACCACATCCATGACTCTCTTCTCACCCACTGAGCTCATCACTTTGTTGTGGAAGGCTAGCGGGCTGTTCAGGTATGATTTCTGCTCTGTAAGTTTATGCTGACTCATAACCTTTTGTGTGCTTGTAAATAGCTTCCAGCATTATTTGGTGCACCACCTTGCCAGGGTTTGAAGTGAGGCCAGTTGGCCTGTAGTTTCTCAGATCTTCCTCCTTGCCCTTCTGGAAGATGACAGTTGCTGTCTTCCAGTCCTCAGGAACCTTCATCAATCACTATGACCTTTCAAAGAGCATTGATTGTGGTCTCACAACGACATTGGCCAGCTCCCTCAGCACTTGTGGGTGCATCCCTTCTCTACTGACACTGCTTTCCCTGCTCTAGACTTTTCCACTGATTTCAAGAACCTGACATTTCTGAAAGGCAGATATTCCTAGGAAGGACCATCGTGTAGAAGGCATTGAGTACCTCAGCCTTATCTGTGTTGACTGCCACTATAGAGCTCATTCAGCAGGCCCACACTGCCCCTAATCTTCCTTAAGTTGCTGATATGCCTGTACAAGCTTATATTGCCTTTTGTGTCCCTGACTGGGTTCAGCTTCAGATGGGCTTGGATGTATCTAACTCCATTACTACACACTTGGACAGTGTCTCTATGTTCTTCCCGGGTCACTTGTCCCTGCTATCTCTTTTTTCCTTTTGATAGACAAGTTTTGTCAGGAACTCCCTGTTCATCTGTGTAGGAGTCCTTTCTGCACATTGGGAGAGACGCATCTTGAGCTTGATCCTTGAACAGAAATCCAACAGCTGCCCCATTCTTTTCTCCAGAACTGTACTCCATGTGGCTCCAAGCAGGTCCCTGAGGGACCCAAAAGTACTCTCTCCTGGAGTGCAGGGTCTTGCTATTTGCCTTGTCCCCTCCTTTCTTGATCCTGAACTCCACAATTCGTGATTGCCCCCAGCTTTCACACTCCCTGTACTCAGTCTGGCTGGGATGGAGTTAATTTCTGTACCTGTGCAGAAAATACCTTTTAAGTGCTGTGTTTTGGACTGGTGACCAAAGTGATGCTGATTACACACCAATATTTTCACTACTGCTGAACAGTGCTAACACAGAATCAAGGCCTTCTCTGTTTTTCACTCTGACTGCTGTAGTGAGGAGGTTGGAGGTGGACACAAGGTTGGGAGAGCACACAGCTGGGACAACAGACCCCAGCTGACCAAAGGGAGGTTCCATAACATTGTTCTCAGCAATAAAACTGGGAATGAGTTTTACAGGGGTTACTGTTGCACAGGGACTTAGTTGGACATTAGTTGGCTGGTGCTAAACAATTGCTTTTGCAAATTTTTGTCTTTTTGTTGTTCTCCCTTCCCTTTCCCCCCTCCCTGTTTTTACGTCAACCTACAATTTTTCTCACTTTTGCTCCTCTTTTAATTCTTTCCCTCAGCGCTCTGCAGAGGGTAGTGAGTGAGCAGCTGTGTGGGGCTGAGATGCCTATGGGGATTAAATCACAGCACCCCTGACTAGTTGTTTTTTCTTTGCAAGGATAAAGTCCAGCAGAGCATCTCCCCTTTATGGCTGGTTGATCACTTGTGTCAGAAAGTCATCATTAATGCACCACTGAAACATCCTCAGTTACTTGTGCTCTGCTGTAGTGTCCCTCCACCAGATAGTGAGGTGATCAAAGCCTGCATGAGCAGGTGTTTGGTAGCAGACATTCACTACAGCATTACCAGTTTCGGTCTAAGCGGTGACTCTGGGCCCATAAGCTGTCAGCTGGCTCATCATTCATCCCTAGGCGGGACTCTTGTCTACTCCCTGCAGTGCTTTTGCTTCAAGGGCAACTCCGTCTCCTCACCATCACATCCACCCCTTGCAGAAGCTGTGTAAGCTACCCCACCATGTTTCATGGTCCCAGTGAGCGTGTAGCCTCCAAGTCCTCATGTCTGCCCACTGAGTGTTGGTGCACAGGCACTTCAGAGAGGCACTCAGTCATCCTGGCTGCTTGTTGATAACATGACTGATGCTATAAAGACCTATCACAACACAGAACACACCAGTTATTGAACCTCAGAATGTGTCCTTCAGTGTGTTTCTGCTGTAATGGAGGTGAGCTGAAGGGACGTGGCGATGGACAATGAATGCTTACTGCTCTCAGCTCCCAAGATCCACTCTGCCTATTTACTCCTGGTTCCTAGCAATAGAAAATTATTTCCTCCCCAGGGAGTCAGCAATGATCGGTGCAGTATTGAAAAATGTGCTAAAGGTTGAGAAAGAAAAAATATTCTCTGACTTCTGGAGGGAAATGTCAAGTGAAAGAACTTGAGGGATAGGGTGTTTGGAGGAAATGTGATACTCAAAGGTCAAATGATTGGAAGTAGGTCAAGACTAGCAGATATGAAAAGAAAGGTGAATGTATTCAAGGTTAGGAAGATAACAGAATATACAGAAATAATAGTAGGACTGGGAAATGCTAATAATATATAATCCTGCAAATGACAAGAAAAGGAAGAAAGGTCAGAAGAAACCAGTACTTTTTAAAAGTATCTATGCTTCATAAATCACATGGTAGTGAACTGCTCTGTTCCGAGTAATCCTTGACTTTATTTGCTTTGTCCTGGGATGTATGTAGGTTGATGTGATCTGAAATGGAACCAGAGTCATCGTGCTTTCAAGGGCTTGCTTCCCTATACTTTGCTTCAATGGCTTTCTTTCCTGCCTCCCTTGGGTGTGATAATGGCATTCTGTGAATCATAATAGCAGTGCAGAGCTTAATTAATGTTTGCAAAATACTTAGATCCTCAGATGAAGTGTGCTATGTGCATTCGGTGCAACATATTATTGCCAGTAAGCAGAGGCTATTTTTAATTCCAGCAACAACTAATTTTTGGTGCTTTTTTTTATCACAAGAGCAACCACATGAGGATGGCCGGGAAGGGTCGTGCCAAGGTTCAGTTATCTCAGCTTCAGGAGTAGCAGGTGTTTAAGGAACAGATCTGCACAAAAGACAGAGGCTTTATCTAGCAAACTCTCCTGGCTTCTAGAAACAAATTTTTAAAGACTTTGTGATCTAAAGGTTACATCCAATACCTGCCCCTGAAGGGAATTCTTGTCCCTGCCTTTTCAGCCAATGCTTGGTGAGCCAAGGGATTAACTTTATATACCCTTAATAGGGTGTTCTCCCCTGACTGAAAGAGAGAAAATAGAGAAAGAAAATAATATTTTTAGTCTTTTTAGTTGCAAGCAAATCTCCATCTACCATGATGACAAATGTATTTGAGTCACTATAAGTAAAATTATGTGATATTTGGTACTTTGACATAAGTGCTCATGGAAGCATATGTCCTTTTGGCCCCCAGAAAAGGATGATTTATTGCTTTAAATTAATCAGAATCTTTAAAACCACAGATTTCTATTTGAGGAGACATAAATTCTTCATTCTTGTGAGCGAGACAACTGGATGTAGATGCATTAGTTCATACTAATGAGATGTTAAAATCCTGGCTTTTATATAAATGTAGCTAAAGATCATCAGCTCTATGTAAGGAATTGCTTTGCCTTGCCATTGCCTTACTTTTTTCCTCCCAGCTAACAGACACTGTTTTAGGTATCAACTGGCAGCAGTTTTTGACCTCCAAAGTAGAAATATTTGGAAATATAACATATATATATATACACACATACATATATATATGAATGAACCGTTTTTATGTTCAATTGGATTATAATTTTCTTAATTTTCTGATTTACCCAAATAGACTAATTGCTAATTTAAAAACCTTGCTAAGGGAATTCTCTTCCATTTATATGGGATACATAACTATGTGAAGTTGTGGAAATATTTGGAGAAGTGTGTAATGAAAGAGCCAATAAAAATGTAAATTATCTCAACTGTATTTATTATATATTTCACCTGGTTCTCTGGCAATGCTGCTGATTTTGATAGCAAGCAGCCGACTAAATATTTTGTAGCATGCTTTAAAAAAATAAATGAATAAGCCCATAATATTTGCATTTAATTATCTGCCAGAGAAGGTATTTCTTCCATTTCAAATTAGTTAAGCAGACAGTGTATGTTCACCAAAATCTTTTTATCTTGGACCTGGATTTTACTCTAGGTGGCAGAATTGCTCTATCTACAGCACACAAAGAACAGATTAAGAAACAAAAAATGGTTAATTATATATATCTCCCTAGTGTGAATAATTCTTGTTTCCTAAATCAGCTGCCTTATTTTTCCAATAGTGTCAAATGTATCAATAAGCAGGGAGAATTCATAAGCTGTGTTTTTTAAAGGGGAAAAAATAATAAAGTGTTTTCCTTTATGAAAAGTGCCTGGCTCAATTAGAAGCTGCAGAATTTTTCGTAAAGTGTAATTGCTACGAAATGCTGATACTTGAAGCGACTTTGAGATAATGTGTATGAACCGCTGCATACGTAGAGTTTCCTAGGAGGGGTTGGGGTTGGGGGAAGAGCTAATCTTTCCAACAGTGCTATGTCAAATTCTTTGCATATGAAGGAATTAAATTCTAACACAAAATGCATGTTAAACAGGGATATGGGACACTTTAGGCACGTTTGTAAGGAAGCTGTTCTTTCAGGCTGAAATACATATGCGTAAATTGCTCTGTGCATTGTAAGGACCTAGAAGGATTGAGCCCCTCTAATGGTTACGTAGATAAACACTTTGACAAAAGCTCCACCTAGATCCTCTAATTCCAAGGATTTTGAAACACTGGATACAATTTCTTTGTTGGCCAGTGTAATATATTTTAAGCATAATTTCTTGTGTCCTCCTGACACTGTTTCTGAACTTTAGATTACAGGGGGAAAAAGAGGGCAGTGAAAGCTTTCAGGAGGAGAGAGGATTAAATTAGACTCTTTAGGAGGTCAGATATTTTAAGTCTAGACAATCTTTCTGCAGCTGTGGAGGGGAGTAGAGAATTGCAAGGATGTTCATGTTCTTCCTTCCCCAGCTTTAGTGACGCTACTTCTTCTGTTTAGTATGTATTTTCCTTGCCCATGTTGTTAGGCTTCCTCTCCACCCATGGTGACTGTTATTGCTACTCCTAAATGAAAACTACATGGAAAAAAAGTCTTCTCAGTGCTTACCATTTGTTCTGGATTTTGTAGCAGGGTTGGTGCTGTGGGAGTTGTAACACTATTTTGTAGTGCTACTCCTGAGACTGATGTTGCCCGTCTTTGCAAGGTGGGGAGTGCTAGCTGGGCACATAAATGTGAATCTTGAAACATGAGGGAAAGAAACATTACCTTTTCTTTCAAAGTTATGCTACATTTTACCAAAAACTTTCTACAGTTTTAATGGTTTAAAAAGAGAGTAAAGCAATTATAGCATTGGCTTGCAAGCCTCTCCTTAAAGTTCGAGAGAGTGTAATTTTTATTTTCCTCCTTCTCATACAAAGTAGAATTGTTGACTACATGCTGTCTTTGCTTTGTGGACCATCTAGACTTTTTTTTCTTTTCTCTGATTGGCTTGTTGAAATATAATCTGCTTTGTGTTTTGAGTTGAAAGCACCCTTTACTCGTGCTGAGTGTAACTTTCCTTCCTGGAGGATCCATTGAAATAAAATGGAGCTGCTGTTCAAATGGCGAGAATATAAGTTCTCTATAAGAGTACAAATGCTGTCCTTGCCTGAGGACACCAGAAGCAAGAAAAGAAGAAGGTGGAAGGCTCCCATGGCAATTTATCCATGGATACTTCGGAAGTGTATTTTTTACTTGATTTCACTTCAATCAGCAGTTTTTAAGGCTGTGTGGGACTATGTAGAGGTATGTCAAACTAACTGATAGTGTGGGGAACATGGGAACACTTATTTCGGTAAGATTATCTGGTAAAGGACCTTGTCAAATGTGATGTAAAGGAGACGAGAGAAGCAATAACTGAAATACAGAGACAGACCTGGCAGACAAACCTAATGGGACAAAGACAAGAAGCAAACAAAAAATAATGAGCTATTTACAAACAAACTGGCACTTTAAAACTTCTAAGGTTGTAAACCTGAGGGTCCAGGACATTGCCAAGTGTCGGTGGTACTGCCAAGACTGGTGGGGGAATGGGCAAGGGAAGCGAGTCAAAGAGGAACAATGTGGATGTAGACAGAAAGGGATTAAAAAGGTGCTGGTCACTTGTAAAACAAAGCTGGTCAGTACGTTTACCTGACTGAACCCTACACTGATCACCACTGTCTGATCTTCTGATTAGATTGTGTCTTAAAGATTCTCTGTAAAATCCCTGTGTGTGAGTGCTGCAAAGACCAGGTGCCAGCTGCTGGGGTGCAGTGTGGATGGATTTGGAGCAGCTGCAGTCAGACTGGGGGTGTGGGCTCCCCTGGCCTGTGATGTCACCCACTGAGCTAGTGGCGTATTTGTGCTACCCACAGGAGTGGGTGGGGAGGTCTTGTCCCCACCACGGTGGCAGGAGCAGCGAGTGGAGGCTCAGTGCCCACAGCTGGAGGGGGAGGCTGGGTCAGAACCTCTGTGCCTGGCACTTGCCACTGCTGTTGGGGTCGGTGTTCCCCCCAGAGCAGGTGTGCCTGGATGTGTTCATTGCAAACCCCACGTAGGACCAGACGGCCAGGAGGGGACCTGTGGGGAGGGCAGGAGGGCCCAGGATGTGGGCAGGGGTGTTGGGTGGATAGAGGGGCTGTGCTGGTGCTTGGGGGAATGCACAAAGACGTGTGCTCTCATCAGTGACCTTCCTGTCTGTACCAGCTGAAGAGGAGGAGGGCACTTGGCTGTCTGGTTTGAGTTCTACGAGCCCTGTAGGTGTTGAAGGTGGCACTTTGTCTGTGGCAGCTTGTGTGACCTGCCCTGTCAGTGTCTCCGGACGTGTGTGCAGCTTTGCCAGTGTTTGAACCTGCAACTGGAAAAGAAGCAGCCACATCCCTCGGGCTGGGCAAAGACATGGGTTCCCATCACTGGGCTGGGCCCCAGGGACCAGGACTGAGTCCTGGGCTGGAGATGCTGGAGGTGACTGTTGCTCCCAACATCCCCTAACAAAGCTTTTTTGTTAAAAGAAAAATTAGGAGAACCATTCTGATGAGGGGTTTTTGCCTTTTTTTTTTAACTGTGAAAAACAAAAGTATGTATAAATAACTAAAAATTTTAGTGTAATTCAGGAAAATATGAATACTTGAATTTATGAAAAAACTGTCATTCAGCTTGGCTCAAAGTCTCCTAAATATTTTTAAACAAGAATAAAAGAATGTTGTGCCTATTTCTGACCTTCATCTTTATTTATGTATAAATCCTCAAAGCTTATAAGTTTAGCATTTCTATAGACTATAAAAGCAGCATTTTATTGACTAAAACTTGTATGAATTTGTACTCTTACTGCTTCTAAAAAAAATAAATCAACCTCACTACCAAATAAAATTGAAGACTGCTTTTAATTTCTCAATTTATTTGTAGGAAATCTGTTGTGTTTACTTTTCAAAACTTACCAAAATTGGTGATATATATTTTCGGGAATATTTTGACTCTCTAGGATTTTTGGCACTCTGCATGCTAACGAGTGCTACCGCAATGCAACCATTTATCATTAGTGAGTCTTGAAGGTCTTCAGCATTAATGCTGCTATGCACTGCTTGATATGACAAGACTGGTGTTTCTATAGATTACTCATACCTTGTTGTCAATGGAAAAGGTCATAAAAACCTGAATTTTTCCTAGTATAATCATATTTCTTTATTTTTAATTTCTTAAATTTAAACAAAACACTTTCTCCTTACTATAGGAGAATTGAACTAATCTTCCTTAGGTAGTAACTGCAGTTTGTGTGCTGTTCTATTTTGGGAGAATGGGTCTATATTATCACCTCTCTATAAAACTATTCAGAGGTCACCTTTTGTGACATCATTTTTCTTCTACTTGGTCTAGTCACCATGAGGAGATTCTGTTCTCTGTGAAGCAGGAAGCTCTATGCTAATATTGTTTAATGTGCTTTCCACAGGGGTTTGCTATCAAGTAACATAAAGTGATGTTCAGGAGGTGAGGGTTACTACCTTTGTAGCTGTTCCCTGTACAAGAGGAATGTCATACTCTTACATGTTTTTAATGTTAATGAAGCTGTCTTACAAAAGGATTTTTACTGTGCTTTATGAAGCTATCGTACAAAAGGTTTTTGACCGTGTTTTATGAAGCTATCATACAAAAGGTTTTTGACTTTGCATTTTCTCCAGGAGAAAGCATAAGTTAAACCTTAACACCCACCACTTTACCAGGTACTATGCACAATTTTATTTATGTGAGCTGCAAACAGTATAGGTATCTATTCCACCCTTATTAACATAGCATTAGGTAAAATTGTCTTAGCTTCTCTCCGGGATGTCAGTTTGTGCGCTTTGACCTTTATATCAATGTTCCCCTCATTTTCCTTCATCAATATCCTTTCAGTGTTTTACTACTCAAACACAGTGATTGAAACGATTTGCCTGCCCTCTTGAAACCAGTGTGCTGTGATGGTGACTGCCCACCTCGGTGAGCTGGTGTGCTGCTGCAGAACCCATCAGGGAAAAACCTGTGCAGGCGTGTTGCCAGAAGCTAAAGCTGGCTGCCTGCTGGGGCTGCTGTAGTTTCACTAAGAAAACCTGGAGACAACGTAGTAGTAAATATTTGCTCAAGTATTTTGCCTTTTAATCAAAAGAGAGAAGTCCGTTTTCAGAGGGTTTTTTTTTATTTTTCTGAATTTGGAACTCTTCTCTGTGGAAAACACATTTTAACAGAAGCACAAGCCATTTTAGGACTGGTTGTAACACTGTACGTGTATGACCTGCAGAGAAAAGAGAAGTGTGAGAAATCTATGATTTCATAACAATGCAATATAATGATTTATAGGTCTGATGATTTTAGACTTCCAAAGAGCCCTGACAAGCAGAAAAATAATTTGAAGTTGAGTAGTTTTCAAAATATTATCTGAAAATATATAGTCTATGCCACATCTCAAATCCAGTTATTAAAAGGGAATATTATGACACAGTAAATGCTGAAAATTAAGTAAATGCTGAACCCCCACTGCATTAATAGGGGTTGATCAGAATAAAGATAAATATTTTGGTATTAAAAGGTGTTTCAATGGAGTTTGATGCATGCTGGAACATTGCTTAGGTATTAATCGTAGTATTTTATGACCATTGGAGCACCTAAAATATGTCCCTAGCAAAAGTTACCTTATAGCCTTGCCCTTAAAATGTGCTGTTTATGAGACATAACTCTCCTTACATTTTGAAGGAGGAGAGGGTCTGGTCTTTTTCCTGCAGCCACTGGCAATCTGACAAATCTTTTCTGCATTTGAGCACTCCTGAGAATCAGACAGTTATTCTGCTAGCATTGCCTATCCTTCTCCCATACAATGGAGATATTGCCTAGACCCTAATACCTGGTTTGCCTGTGTTTTTTTGGCCTGGAGTGTTTCACTATGTGGGAGAAAAGGGAACAGGCGCTTGTGTCATTATATGCATTTTAAGGGACAGTTTTGTTTTAAAAGGAAGTGCAACTAGGATTTATCATGTTACAGGGACATATCTTATCAATCTACAACTTTTGTAAGGAAGGTAAAGCCAAGAAAACCAGCTTCCAGGGGCTAATAATGAACAGAGTCTTAGGGCATAGCTGATTTATTCTTATCCTTATAAGAGGGAGAGGAGCCAAGGGATTTGCTTTAATAGTGCTAGCTGTGATTCCTTGCCTTTTGAAAGACATCATCTAACTCAGCCAAGCCCAGTAAGGTGACTGGTTTTTGGGAGAGGAGGAATCACCTTGCAGCTGATAAAGATTCAAACTTCTTCTTCAAAATCCATGCAGATGCATCATTCATCTATTGTCAAAGAATGATTAATACTAGAACATTATTAATGATTAAAAATGGCAAAGATGAGATTGGATAGGTGGCACATGTTGGAAACGGAAAGATCACGAAGGATTATTGTGTCAACAGGGGACTGGAGATCCTTGAACAAAGTGGATCCATTTACAGGCTGGATTTTCAGGAGTTATGGAATTTTCGTTTAGTGGTGGGGTTTTTTTTTGGTATTTTTTTTAAAACCTAAGCAAAGATGCTACCTGAAAACTAAGCAACTTTAAAATTTTACTTGTCACAAGACATTTTTCCTGACTGAGAGGAGCATTTGTGCTTGCAGTCTTACTTAACAGAATTGTAATTATGAGTATTTAAAATCCAATTCAAGGGAAAACTGCTTCTAAAAAATGAAGTTATGGGATAGACAGAGAACAGGGAGAAGCAGCAAATTATATGGAGGAAAAAAAGACTATTCCATTTTAAGTCATGCTTAGTCTCATAAAATTCTTATCAGAGCAGACTCTCTGGCTTCAGGGAATAGTTTGCAGTTTTTTTCTGCGAACAGCACAAGAATAGGATTTCAAAGTTTGTTTAAAATGCTAAAATTCTCTCCATCTCATGCTGAAATAGGTTTTTAAGTGTCTCTTGATGTACCTCAATACAAATTTGCTTGTATTTTGATAGTTTTTCGCTTTTCTGATGTCTGCTGAGTAATACATATAAATACCTGATGTTTTACTTGAAGAGGCCTATATTAGATTTTGAATCAATGTGGAAAAAAAACCCCAAACATTTCAGAATCTGATTACAAAAAAAATTTCCACGCACTTCATCTGAATAGATTCTTAAAATACAACATTTATTCATAGTACTTGGAGTGGAAGGATTTCAGACAGCAAAGGAACCTATCTTTGAGGGTTGATTCCCTCCTCCTTACATTTTAAAGGAGGAGAGGGTCTGGTCTTTTTCCTGCAGCCGCTGGCAATCTGACAAGTCTTTCCTGCATTTGAGCACTACTGAGAATCAGACAGTTGCTCCACTAGCATGTTGAGCGCGGCTAATGTTGAGGATGGCTGAACTTGTCTCAGGCTTCTCCCTTTCTGTCAATGAGGATCTGTCGGATCCGGGGGGCTGTTCTGGTGGGGTGCTACGACCTCCCGAACCGACTCCAACAGAAAGTCGCTCGGCAGCCACTGCATTCACACAGACACACACTCACTCCGGATAGCTTCTTCAACAAGCCGACGGCAAAGAGGCAGGAAGGGTCTTTGTGTGGAATTCCACGGTGGAGATTTATTCCAGCTCCATCGTGAAAGCAAGCCAGGAACAAAAGACATCAGAGGATGGAAAATTTCAGCTTATATAAGGGGGCAGGGAAAGCATCAGGGGCAGGGGCAGTACATAGGCAGGATTAGGGTACGGGAGCCAATGGGAAAATCTGAGTGAGTGGCAGGGAACAAGGTCCAGTGGGAGAGTGGGGAAGGGAGAATTTTCCAGTGAAGGAGTAGCTAAGGTATAAGGGGGCAGGGAGGCCAACTGGAGAAGCAGAACTGGGATACATTTCCATAACAGAACAGGGCACTCTGCGGGAGGCCTTTCTAGTCACTTTGACCTCGGGAGCGCTCTCAGGGTCTGTCCCTTTCACTGGCTCCCACAAGGATCTGCCTGCTTTACTGCAGATATAGATTTCCTATTTTGTTAGTTTTTCTTTTGTAGGTTTCAGGGATTTTTTCCTTTTACGTTCTTCCCTGTGTGATGGTTGCTGGAATGGGGAAGGAAAAAGCAGGGGAGACTGAAAGTAGCCTGGTGTGAGCCCCAAAAGCAGCTTACCTGGCACAGTCATCTTTGGTGTCTCTGTGTCTGTGGGTCTCAAAGGACGCTCCTGAAGCAGCACACGTGGTTGGTCACAGAGAGCAGGCGTGTCTGTTCAGTCTGGAGAACAACTTACAGACCCCCAGGGAGGTGAGTGTCTCTGGAGAGACTCTACAGGTCATGTACGCAGAAGAGAATATAACATTTATCAAGAGCAGCTTCGGTGGTTGTAACTTGGTATTGTATTTTCAGTGTCACACTTTTTTTTTTTTCCCTAGAATTTTTTCCTGTCTTTTAAGGGTCAAATCCTATTAATTCTGAAAGTCACATGGTGTTTTAGGTATCACCCTCACTCTTGTGTGCATATGTCCCTGTGTGAGAATCTGCTCACACACGTTGTCATGATTTCTAGGTACTATCTTTGAAAATTTTGGGGACTACAAGTAGCCTGTATTCATTACCTTAATCCCAATGTGTGCCATTTTACTTGTATAACTGGGATTGCTGTTTAACCTGAAGTTCTTTGTTTTTATCAGTTATGATAACCAAACAAAGAATAATAGGGAGAACACAATGTGTGGGTAGGAAAGGGGTCTAACATATTCTTTTACCTCCTATGAAGGTCAAGCAATCATCTGTGAAGAATCCCTTCTGTGGAGAACTTGGATACCACCACTTGTGGTGAGTTTGTATCCTAGTCATACCTACTCAGTACTGAAATATATTTTAAAGCAATTTTATTCTACTTATTAAGGTACTATTCTGTCACACTGTGTGAAGAGTATAAATACTCTGGTGGGTACAGGAAGGGAGCAAAAAACCTATTTTCTTTTTTTTTTTCCTACACATTGAAACTTTCCTAAAATTTGTTGATGTGGTGTTTGTTTTTTTTTTTTTCCCTTTTGCTTATTATTTGACATACAATTTTTGTGAAATTAAACTACATTATCTAAACTGAAAATCCTGTATTTTTTAAAATTATTTGTGAGAAGAAAGGGAATCAACTCCAGTGCTGTACCCAGCCAGACTCTCATCTACTCTGTTTATCCATGTGACACCTCAAAATTAGCTTGTTGAAAATCAGAGAGAATCAATAACTTTTGGTTTTGTCTTAATCTAAGTGGTGTTTACTCATGTGACTCTGAATGGGGAACAAATTTCCTGAAGATTTTCCATAGCTTCTTTCTGAGGGGTGGACAGAGCAGGATTCTGCAGCCAGTGTCACTTTTACATGACACTGGAATTACCTTGTTTCACTGTGTTAGAAAAGCTCAGAGACTGTCACTAGAGCTACTTTTTTATTTGGAAAGATTCCTTGGAGTTCTGGACACTGTGCTCCATTATTGTTAATTAAAAAAAAAAAATCACTCAGTATAGCCAATTAAAAAAAAGAAAAGCTTATGCTAAGCATATTAAAGATGGCATTAAACACTGCCTGTAGCAATGTTCCCCAACATTGCTGGCCTGGGGGTAGCAGTATTGAATGAGTCATGTGCTGCAGGCACATTGTACTTTGTTCTTCCCTTCAGCTTAAATTCAACTTTTTAATTTCCTCTGCCTGTGAGCGGTGTTGGGCAGTACCACGGGCAAACTGCGCTCATGAGCGGTGGGGATGCAGGGCTGGCCTACGGTGCATCTCCCTTTGCTGCCTCTTATCTGTCACATTTGTGCTGCTCATTATGGGCTTATTCCCAGAGTTAACTAAATTCCATGAAAAGTTTCACAAACTGAAAACTAAGCTGGCAGAGAAGTATGTGGCATGTGGAAGATCTTCATATGATTATGTTACTAATGCATACAAGTGGGCACAATTATGCTTTCCCATGCAATTTTAATGTCCTAATAACATCCCAGGAAATTAAGCAAACATACTCCTGTTCCCTGAAAATACTGGGGTATTTAGTATAATATATTAAACTGTTCATATTCTGAGTTGGCATTTTTAAGATGCTAAATTCTGATTCAAACTTCGTTTCTCTAAACAATTGCTAGATCAAAAAATAGATTTTTTGCCTTTTTTGTCTCATATAGGTGTTGCACATTAACACTGCACACTAACTGTGAGTTAAGTGATCAGTTCTAAATTGTTGGTTTTCATCCACATTAAACAATGACAGCTGGTTTTCATGGCACAGCTTTTCTTCCTCATGAGTTGCTGAGGCAGGTTAATGTAAGAACCTGTATCACCTTAACTGTCCCATCATTTTGTTTAGTTTAATATTTACATAGATCAAAATATACACTTTTTCTTAGGTTCTTTGCTTTATGAGAACCCCAAACAAACCCAGCACGACTCTTCGTAGTCTGATGGAGACAACAATGCATGTTATTGATAAAACTAGAAGGGAATTTGACACACCGATGCATGAACACGGAAATGTTTCTATCATGAACTCATTGGAAAGCTCACATCACATTAATGTATGCCATCATTTATATGATGTATTGGGTAAACCTGGAGCTACTAACACTTTTACTTATTTTACAGGCAAAAATCTGCTTCCCTAGAAGAACATTATGGAATCAGTTCTATCTGTGATATTTGAGGCCAGATCAGATGTAGTGTCTAGACTAAATGATATTATATCTTGCAAATGTTAATCTAATTAAACCCCAAATAGTGGAAAAGAAATTCCATGCAATTTTTATTATTTAATCTTAAAGCCAAATTTCAAGGCTGCCTCCATGAGCTTTATTTAATTGTTTTCTCTATTCACTAGAGAGTTGGTTGAAATAGGAATAGACTTAGGCATGAAAAGTTCATCCTAGGTCCTGAAGTTTTTAGGCAGGGATTTAAATATCTATCTGTCTGTCTATCTATCTATCTATCTATCTATCTATCTATCTATCTATCTATCTATCTATCTGTCTATCTGTCTATCTATCTATCTATCTATCTATCTATCTATCTATCTATCTCTATATCTCTATATCTCTATATCTCTATATCTCTATAACTCTATAACTCTATCTATATAAAATTGCCAATTTGTATCGTCCTCAATGCTGTATCTTGTTTTCCAAATGACTGTAAAGTGAGATTTTTTTTTTTACATGCACTGAAGAAAAGTAGTTGTGCCTGAATTGTCCTGTGGTAATTTATACAAATATGCAATTATTATTTTAAATGCTTGTACGTAGGGCCCAGTCATGTTAGAGTGCAAACACAAAGCAATAATTAGTCCTCATCTCAGAGATGTTATGTGTTAAAAAGACCCAATGGAGGTACAAGGAGAGGAAGCAACATAGAGGTGGCAACTGTTCATGTTAATGTCGTTATTATTTAAATGATGGGATTTATTAAAGTTTTGCTGAATCAAAAGTCAAGAGAAAGCAGCAGATGTGTGTGGTGTCCTGCTTTTCTGTAGCCAGCTAGGAGAATTCTAAATATGCTATGGTCATGAAGATGAACATTTTGATGAAACACGGAGGTGTATAAATGTGATGAGGGAGGAAGGAGAGTGTCCCCTGGTGCTGGGCTGTCTGTGTTTATGGCAGTTATGTGTTCATACAGCAGCGCACTCTTGTTCTACAGAGCTGCTTCCCCACCTAAAGAGACAGGGCTGGACACATCTGGGGACTCTGAACCTACCAGAGTGTGGCCACAAATCTTGCACAGTAAAACCTATTGGACCACAGAAACCAGTAGGAAAGGTGGTGTGAGCTAGGACCTACAGATGCTGTTGAAACAGTATCTTATCACTCTTTATGACTTTTGGAGGCTCTCACAAACACGTCTTGGGACACTTAGGTCCTGGCCAGCCATGTATCTTCACATAATAGACATCTTCTTACTGAAGGCCAGCAGTAACCATTTCCCCTAACCTTGGAATTTCACTGCTTTGCTTGGGAAAATAGATTTGCATTTCACTTGAAAAGGAACTGAATGCCTTCCTGTAAACCTACTACAGAAAGGACTATTTCTGCCTGTATTTGGAAATAGCAATGCAGACTAGAAAGTGGTGTTGCCCTGGAAAGGTCAAGATTACAGTTTAAAAGCAAAGCACTTTTGCCAATATAG
This sequence comes from Rhagologus leucostigma, assembly GCA_013397725.1. Classification (NCBI taxonomy): domain Eukaryota; kingdom Metazoa; phylum Chordata; class Aves; order Passeriformes; genus Rhagologus; species Rhagologus leucostigma. The sequence continues at coordinate 55,888 of VZTD01004963.1, read as the reverse complement.
CTGGTGTAAAAGAGGCTTGGATTTCTAGATGTTTGCAAACCTAGGGCCTGCTGGCTGCCAGTGCTTCACAGATAGTGTTGTATGTTCTGATACAAACCAAATGGTTTGGCAAAGGCATAAGCTTTTACTGTATATGAGGTCTAACTGGAAGCCACTATCATTAGCATTGTAGGAGAGAATTATTTATGTTACATACTAATTTATACATTGTGAATGTTATGCAAGACAAAACCATTTTACGCATATAAAAAGTTTCAATAGATATGCACATGGATATGCTTGTCAGTGCAATGCTACTAATTACAGGCCAACTGTGACTGATCTGACAATCTTATGGTATTCTCAGGTGTAACACTTCATGTGTTCTGGTGATGTGAATTTCTGCAGTAATGTATGTATTTCTTTTGAGAATGCCTCTCAGAGCACTGTAAGAAAGTCTACAGATTCTGAACTTATACTGGCCTACTACAAAAGATCATCATTAATTTTTAGGGAATAACTGAAATAAAGTTTGCAAAAATCTAGGCATACCTATGTTATTATGACTGTACAGCTGCAAAAAAACCCCTCATAAAATCAACAGATTAAATTTTGAACAGTAGATAGATATTTATAATTCCTTTGAATGCAGTGAGTTTTGAAAATAGGCTGCAGCACAATGAAGTTAGTGGCCTAATTTTCAGGACCATTGAAGTTAAAGCTTCTCTTCTGTTACTGAGCAAGAAACTTCTATATCACTAAGATGCTTGCAGTTTCATGACAAGAATCTTTGTGAGGAGAAAATGGTTAACTGATTTTTGTCTGATCAATACGAAGCTGACGTGAAATCTTTGCTATAGCAGTTCCCATGGAGGTGATGAGCTGCTAGATGAAGGGTTTATACGGGTGTTATTTTTGCTCCTTCACTTGTGTATTATGTGTATGTGATATAAAAGGGACTTGAATGCTTTCTTTGTTTCTTTCTCTCTGCCTAGAGGAGCTTGCAAGCTTAATGTTTGGTGCATGCCAGAGAGTCTTTGGCTCTGATGACTCTCTATTCACAGAGAATCCCAGCGATGTCTCCCAAAGACTGTGTCTAAGTTGATGTTGTTGCCTGAACAAAACCAGCTGAAGATTGTTTCTTGTTGTCCATGAAAGGAATGCCTATCTTTTTGCCTATACTTTTTGTTGAATCTGAGATTATAAGTGAAATGATCTTTATGTATCATGATTGAATAACCACATTCACAGCTTGGGGAGTATGCAGAGGCAAATTCTTGTGAACAGCAGTCAGAAAAAGAAAAAAGACATACCCAGATGGGCTGCGATTTCTAACACTACAGTCAAGCACAATGAACATGCAGATCAAAAATAAGTATGGCTTGTAGCTGTTTATGGAAATACAGCTAGGAAGAAGCTGTGAGGAGCAAGGTTTAGAGATAAAAATATGTAGGAATCTAACACAAAAATGTCTTGGGGACAATAGATATTCCTTACTTCCAAAAAGGCTTCTCTCTTCTTCTAGTCAAATGTTTTGTGAAAAAAATACCTTACCTTGGGGCAGTGGTATGTTGCGATACGCCTTAGCGCGAAGAAAATCTAGGAAGGGTTAAGGCAACTTCTCTAGATGGAGTTGAGGGAATATTTTGCGTCTGATCAAGAAATGATCAAAGGGAAATGATTTCTAGAGATGTGAGCTTTCCTTTTGTCTACTGCTAAGATAAAGAATGCCTATATTGTCTAGTTTCTGAGAAAAATAAGTCTGGATGTGTTGTTAAAACAGGTTTTGCTAGTGTTCACTGATCTTATTGATCTTTTTAGATAGCCTCACATGCTGTACAGAGTAATGCTAGAAACAGCCTTCAGCGAAAGCTAGAAGAGACCATCTGGTGTTTGGGATGGAGATTTATGGAAAAAACTTTCCTTTTACTAAAGTCCTGTCCTACATGATTGCTGCCTGTAATAACTGCCTATGTTAGCGTTTAATCAGCTTTCACCATGGGATCTGTGAAGTGCAGAATGATGCTTTATAGATTTGTGTGGGGGGGAAAGTTACTTAATATTTTTGAGCATTTCATTTTAGGTCCTTGCTCAGGACAATAGCAATTTAATTCTCTACTTAGGCAGAGATCTCCCAGGTTTCATCAACTTTTTTTTTTCATCAAATACATCAATAGAAGTGTTGGAATTAGTATTTTTCTGAGTCCTGACCAGAACAGCTTTCAAAAAGTCAACAAAACAGGAGTGAGTGTCTTCTGTGTGTGTTTTTCTGTAAATGTAAAAATGTTAGATTTCAGAAGTTTTCAAACTGGCTGATGCTGATATTGTAGTGGGTCTGGCAAATATTTAGGAAATACTTCCTTTAATGACAAGACTGCTTGCAGCTGTGAGCTAGGCCTGGGAAATTATCTCTGTCCTTGAGCTGCAATCTTCTCTTGCCATCTATTTATTCTATTTGTTACTCGATGCTTCTATCTTTAAAGTGGCTTTCGTATCTCTTCTATTGGGTTTTTTGAAGGCTGGCACATGTATACTGCCTTGAGCCTTTCAGATCCACAGAAAAAAGGAATTGCAAAGGTTACTAGTTTTATTATTTGCTGGCAATCTGTACTCCTAAGGGTTAATGCAAAAATAACTTTAGCTTAGCACAGTTGTCAGCCAATTTAAGGTGAAGATTTCAGAGATTAGTTCTGACAATCCTGTGGAACACACCATATGTCATCTTTTGAAAACTGAAGACAGTATTCCTTCTGGTCTTTGTTGAGAACTTAATGAGGTTAGAGAAATATCCTCTGTCTTTTACAAGACACAAGGGTAGAAGGCCTTGATTTGAAAAATGCTGATCAACAATGTATCTTTAGTGAGAAAACAAATTGAATTATGCTGCTGGTTTTGTTTCTATGGTGCCTCTCAATAACAGTTTCATCACAGAATGATTTAATTGTAATTGGTCATAAACTGCACAATTTGTTACAAGCCAGAGTGGAAGCCAGTAGGGATGACTGATTGTTAGTTTTGAGTTTGCTTACTGCTTTTAGGATATCTAACACTGACGGGATAGACTAATAGCTATAACAAAGGTGTAGGAGCTCTCAGCTGCAGAGCTGTTTCTGGTTGGGGATCGCTGGAGGAATGAGCCACAATCTTCCTCTGACTGAAAGAACTGACATGCCAGCATCCCTCAGGCCAATTACAGTGTGATGATGTTTTCATTGTTTCTCTGCTTCAGAAATAATGAATGTTGCTGCTATGACAGAAAAGTAGTCTTTATTATGAGAAAAGAGACTGGAAATAAATGCTGTAACCAGCTGCCTTGCTGGCTGTGTATTTTGCTGAGTCTCTTAAATGACAACTCGAAAGCTACCTGGTTGCTGTGCTTACCTGTTCTGATCATTTTGGATATGTGTATCTCTTTCACCTACCAAATAGTTAGCCAAAAATATTTCTTAGTAAAGTTTTAAATATAAAAAAATCCTGAAAGATCAGTCTTTAGGGTTTGACTATTTTTCTTATGTACTTAATATTCTGTCAACTAAATTGGACTAAAACACTTGTATTTTGTATCTGTGTCTAGAAAGTGACAGTTGAGAAGTACTTGTAGATCTTTTCCTTCCTTTTTAAATAAAAATTTTCTCATTTTAAACAAAAAACCATCCACGATTTCTGCTGTTCATTTGATTTTTTTCTTTTTTAATCAAACTTAAATTTTGAAATATAGGGTTTAGGGATGACACTACATTCTTCTTTTTCTTTCCCTCTTGAAAGTATTTCAAGCAACAGAAATGAGAAATATGTCATAAATGAAACCAGCATGATGTTAGAAATAAAGTACTTTTTTGAGACTGTTGGATTTGGATCAAGAGATTGGATCTTCTTCTGACTTTGCTATTGATTTCCTAGGTGATGGTGTTTAACTTCTGTGTATGTTTGTGCAGTAGCTCTTATCTCATAAGATTTTCTTATACTTTACATCCATATTTTTTTATTAACTGACATGTGGAGGGAGGGGAAAAGCAAATAAAGTGCAAAGGGAGACACTGATTCCTTACTTATCCAAATGCTATCAAACTACGAGAGAACTTGCTTTCTGAAAAGAGTAATAACCTGCAGAATACAACACTGATAAATCGAAATGGATTGAAGTCTGTGTATATTTAAGATGAATGATCAAAAGAGCCAAGTGGCACAAAGCAGAAATGGGATGAGAAACAGCAGTAATAATGAAGGCAATTAGTTTACTTTCTCTGAGAGAACAAGATGCTTGCTGCCAACTAAACATCAAATTGCCTGGCAGCTGGGGATGGTGCATGAGGGGGCAGGAGCAGAGTGGTGAATTGGCAGCGCTTATCCTTTCTCTCTTTCCCAAAGAGGTTCTGGGCCTGGAGCAGATGGGAGAAGCGCACTCCTTCCTGCAGAAGCAGGGCTGACCTGCCTTCCAGGACAGAGGAGACCTGTGCTGGTGAGCTGAAACTTGCTGCAGGTGGCTCCTCTCTGGAGGTTCTCCTGGAAGTGCCCACAGCCCAGATCCCGGGGATGAATTAGTACTTTCCTAAAAGCCAGAATATCAGGATGTCTTTAAGTCTGATGAGATGACTTCTTGACAAGGTGAATGAGACGGGGAGGGTTGGGTGAGCAGGGATGGATGTTTTCCAGAATATGATATTTGAATGTCTGATTTCTACAGTGTAAATGTAGCTCAGGGTGATGGCTCAGTCTGCCTGTGATGTGAAACAGTAAGTAAGAAAACAGTGATGTGCCTTCTGAACTGAGAAAGATAGAAGGCTAGAAATGGTGCCCTGGGGCTGTTGGCCTGTAGGAGTGGATTACTAGCAGTTGAATATCAATGGAATTTAAATTCTGTGATGAAACTGTCCTTGGACAACTTTGTAGGAGATACGTTTGGGTCTTAAAAGGCAACTAAACTAAGAACAAGTCATCCTCTCATATTCCAGAACCTAGCCTGTGATGGAAACTGTTTTCATTCAGTAAAGCTAATATGAGCAATTTATTTTTTGCTGACAGTAAACTACGAGAGCAAGATACATTTGGGGTTTTTTTAACAAATATTATTTACCATTCTTTTCTATGTAATCACTCATAAATTCAGACAGAGTGCAAGGCCTTCCTAGCCTAGTTTTAGGAGTTTCAAGTAAATGAGGTACATAAGACTGCTTTACAGAAACCTTTTCTTATGGGGAATTATTATCCAAATTAAAAGTACTTCTATGTACGTTTTGTACAGAAAAAGCAGGAACAGAGAGATGAGCCTTTACTTTCACAGCACGTGTATGATTTATCAGGCATTGCATTCTTTCCCTGGGGAAAGGTAGGTCAGCCTAAAGCATGAGGTGGGGGCTGTAAGGTGCTTTTTATGGGGTTGCCTTTTTTTTCCTCCTTTCTGTTACCTGAGATGTTTTGTACACATATGTCAACATGGCTTTGGTTAAGACTGCTTTAGAATTAGCACTGTTAAAATAAACTATTGGATTTAAAATTTCAGTGTTGCTAGGATGAGTTCTCTGTTGTGGTAAAAAATTATAAATTATTTTCACAGAAAAGACTAATGCATGAAAATACTTGTTACTGTGAGAGACGACAGTTCTATGGTATTATATTTCGAAAAGCTGCCAAAAAAATACTGTATGAATAACTAGCAATGCTCTGAAATGTCTAGTGCTGTGCCTGCAAATTGCTCCTTGGCATGAAATGTGTTTTGCAGCTGTTATAAAGGTACATCAAAGCCTGGGCTGGGGGAAAATTCAAACTGGCAGGCAAAGAAAAAAGTCCTGGGTGCAAAGAGTTGATCTGCCCAGAGTGAGATGAAGCCAAATATTGTTTGTTCTGCATTGTCTGACAGAAGCATTGAGCAAAAATTACACGCAGGCCAAATTCGCTGCTTGCATAAACAAGCTGAATGTCACAGGAGTCAGCTGTTTGCACCAACAGTGAATTTGCCTTCCAGGTTTTAAATGATTCCTACATTCTTTAATGTCAGAACATAAAACAATGCTCATTACAGGGTCTAAATTAACTAATTATGCAAGTTTCCTGTTTCTTGCTGCAGAGGTGGGAGGAAGGTTCCTTATACTACTGAGGAACCTTCTGCCCTGGTTTGTATCACTTGGATCTGGCACAGGGAAATTCTCTGTGAAGCTGTGCAGGGAGAGATGGATATAAAGGCTCAGGGTCCTTGCCCAAATGCAAAGAGAGTCCCCTGGCAAGGCCCATGGCGGGGTCAGACTGGAGAACACAAATGAGCTGTGAGGCTGCAGCAGGGGAGGTGAGGAAATGTTTTTATTCCCTCTCTCTTGACTGGATCAGACTTGGGGCCCTTGGGTGTTGCTTCTCCCCACTTGTGCACATGCCACAGCCCTTAGCTCTGCACTGTCTGTTCAGATCAGTCCGAGGGATATTTTGAATGCTCTAAGGCCTGCCTTAATTTTGCTTTTCTTTAGCCCTGTTGAGTTGGTGGATGGGTAGTGTTGGGAGCCTACATGGGGGCTAAGTGATGGGCCAGTCAGAATTTTTGTTGCTGCCATCCATGTCAGCCTTCCCTCCCTCCCATGCTCTTGCCCTGTTATCCTGCAAGCAGTGGAGGTAAAAAACCAGGGAAATCACTTCTAAGTAGCTGATACTCCGCAGGATGCATCCTGACACAAGGGACTCGATCTTCACCACATCTAGAAATGTGATGGTAATTGAAATCTGGTTTATTTTTCAAATCCCTAAGTATTAATACTAACATATTAACTTAATTTACAAGCAAAGAGAATAGTTTTGCCTGATAACAATGATGTAATATACCATCCACATCTGTTAGTAAGGTCCTCTGGGAGATTCTCTCTATTTAACTCTCTCTGTAATGATCTTGCTTTCACTGTTGTTGGGTTTTGTGTAATTACCCATCTTACAACAACGTCAGAAATTAGTTTGTTTTTTTTTTTAAATTTTATTTTAATGGTTCTGCTTTAAGTGACTTGATGTTCTTGAAGGACTGATTGTTTTAAATAAAATAATATCACAATCCCTTCCTTCCCCCAAATAATGAAACTCTTTAGCAGGGACAAATTGCATTGAGAGCTGGTTATTTTCTGTCTGGCTATTTGCAGAAGAAGAATGTAATTCTTGTTACTTTTTGGACATGGTCAGTTTTCTACAGAATTTTTAAAAGATATACAATTCAGTGTTTTGCACAGTCACAGTGAAACATTTTGCTTCAGAAAAATAATTCACAGTTCAAATGTTTTGGATGATTCCACTTAATCTTGTTCTTATCAGCTTCCTCATGGGAACTAGATGTAACTCATGAGCTGAATTGCCTTGCTTTGCTCTATCTTCCATGTCATCATGGCCTGCAGGAGAGAAAACCAATAAGAATAAATATTGGAAATTCCTATGATTCTGGAACAACCTCTTTTTTCTCATTAGCTTTACTCAGTTTCTTAACCTTTTATTATTTCTTTTATTGGATATTGGTGTACTCTGTGCTTTATAAAACATATGACAAAGACTATGCTGTGTGGCTGCTGTAAAATACCCGACTGAAAATGCAGGATGAATGAAGCTTAGTGAAAGATCATGGACTTAGTCCCCTGCATTCACATGTTTCAGCAAGGTGAGTTTTTAGGAAGTACTTGCATGAGAAGTAATTATTCAATAAGTGCGGAGTGCTAATGAGGGGAACAGCAGTTTTTGCTTTGCCTGGCAACAAAAATTTAAGCTCCCGAGTGAAAACTTGTCTTTGGGGCAGAAATCGTCATTTTATGTGAAACTGATTCGGTATATAGTTAATATGTTAGTTCTAAGGATTTAGCTTCAGTAAAAGGCATAAATTGTTTGGCAGATGAGGAGCATTTGCAACATTAAATAGTGAAGGTTTATGTGCCAAAGCTGATTCCCATGTCAGTGCGGCCCTAGAAAAACCAAAACTTACTTGTGGAACCTGGAATAGGACTTAGAGAAACAGGCAATTATTGTTTGATTTGGGATGAATCCCTATCCAGAACCAGAGCAGAACATGCTCATGCCACTGATATGAAATACTGATGCTTCCCTGAAGGAAGCTGTAGCTTTTTATTCAGGAATGGCACAGAGACAAATATCTCAGCAATGCCTGAGTAAACAAGAGTCTTAAGAGATGGGAATGAAAAACTTGGTTATATGAACTTTGTATTTTGGCATAGTAGCTTCCTTAACTGTCACAGAATTTCTGTTTATGAGCATATTTTAGGCCTCAAATTTTTTTTTATTAACGAAGATAAAATTAATTCTATACATCACATGCAGGAACTATGAGGAAAACACCTTGAAAGACGGAAGTGATTCATTTGTTAGTAAGTATTGCGTGTTAGAAATGACTCATGGTAAACACAGCCACTAGGAAAATACTAAAGCCCTCCAATCACTAGTCTATTCTTGCACAATTTTGCTTTTGCATGTAAATCACATGGAAGCAGTCCTACTACCGGTTTCTAAAGGGCACTTTTTATTCCATGTGCATAGACTTCCAAGCTTGCTAATAACATCTTGAGTTTGAACTGGTTGCATCAGGCCCTCCATGTGATCTACTTTAATGCAAGTGGATATAAAACTATGTGGAGTGATGATACTTTGATAACCTTGTTGTCTGTCAGTAGGTCACTTCTTGAGCTATATATCTTGATTTTCAGACTGCTACAATCAATATATAAATATATTTTTTCTACAGGCTACCATTAAACCAGCTATATTTTCCAACAGTTTTTTACTGCAAAAATGATATAAGAAAGAGCTTTAAATTTCTGTTATTGGAGACAAGGCAGAACTGCTGGGAAGAGGAAAGGAGGAAACTAGAATTTCACATAGAAATCAATTTGATAAATAATGGAAAACTCTGGGACTTTGAGCATTATATTTTCTGAACTGAATCTTTCTGGAGGTTGTTCATTTTACTAGGTTTTATTTCAAAGGTAATGCTGTAAATTTTGGCAGAAACTGGAGGCTTCCAGATTAATGGCATTTTGTAAGGAAGGTGCATTCTATTTAATATGTGTGGTTGGATTTTTCTAAAGCAATTATTATAAATACCTTGTAGATCTAGGTCTTAAAGTTTCATTTTCATCTGCATTGACTGCTTTAGTAGATCTTTGGATAAATGTCTAAAGAGCTTGCAAGGCAGAATAAGTATTTGATCCACCGAAATCTTCAGCTTTCTCCCCGAAAAAGATCAAGAGAAAATACTATTTTTACAGCTGCTTTCACATGTATGAATATTACTGAAAAGACATCTACAATAATGCTCAAGGAGAATGGGTGTCTCATCTATTATGCAAGTATTATAATGTTTCTAAACCAGATAAAAATAATGTTCTCAATAGACACTACAAAATGAACTCCAATCTAATTGCTCTCAACACTATATTAAATCACTCCCATTTGCACCTCGCTAATGATTTCAGATGTTCAAACAAGCCATTTTTAAACTGATCAAAGTCTGTTGCGGTTCTAACACAGATTCATTTCACCATCTAATCAGGTCTCCGACAAATTCCTGGTACTCATTCCCTTGGAAGTAATTTGCGAGTGGTAATACTCAGGGTATTTTGAATTGATGCAACATCCAGCTGCTTAGGAAGAGATAGAGCAAACAGCCTTTGTTTAGAAGAGCATAAAGTATAACCTCACTTGGCCAAACTCATTGTTCATGGTATGACAACAGAGCAGACTTTGCACGTATACTTGAAAGTGGCTTTGCACCTGGTTCTCAATGTTTTTTGTAGATGTATAGCTGTTACAGCATCTCAGGATATGAATGCCTTTGGCATTCTTGTTCTTTAGTGATTGCCCCCACTGAGGCTTCTTCGGAGGAGGGTGGAGATGAGGCAAGCATTTCTCTGGCACTGTCCTGTACATATGTAGGACAGGTGTATGAAGATGTATGAAAGTCTAGCTTTACTGGACAGGAAGCTGTTTCTGTGTTTGCGTATTCCAGGCCATCTAAGACTATTGCTAACTAAAATTCTTTTGGGCTTCCATTATTCCTTGTGCCAGAACCTCACAGCTCCCATGTATTTTTCCAAATACTGCATTTGCATAGAATTCCCAGGAAGTTCACTCTCACCCTGCCTGCAAATTGTGCTCAGACTGTGTTTTACAAAGCAGCGTCTCGGACAACAGCTTTGAGTCTCGCAATGTGTTCCTAAAGCAATGTTTATTTGTTCCGTCATCTAAATAGACTGGCCAGTGATTGACATGGATCTGTCTTTCTAATAGAAACACGGCATTAGTTTGTATACAGTAAAAACCTGTTAACTTGACCACGGAGTTAACTGTAATTGTAAGGCACTGGTAACCTTCAGTTTGTACTATGTCATTTCATCACATCTTCTTTGTCTTTCACTTTGAATTTCCCTCCACAGAGCGCTGTTTAGCCATGCATACTGAGGAATTTGCAGTATTAAGTTGGACCATGTTGAACAGATTAATGATTTTCCAAGAATTTGATACTGCTATTTTTCCAAGGAAGATTCAAGGATGCTTTTATTTAAAGTTAGAAATAATTGCTTTTCATATCCATTTGCTGGTTTTATTGAAAATGCAATTTCCAGCATTTTAATGGGTCCGAAATAAAGATCTGCTTATTGTACTTAGCTGTCCTTTGTAAGTTTGTAGTACAGACTCTACTGATGCCAGAGCTGAGCTGACATCTGCAAAGTGGTGTTTGCTAGCCTGCCACTTCTGCTCAGGAAATACTAATCAATTGGACTAGAGCCACTTAGGATGCTTACATGCAAAAATTCTGGCTGTTCTTCATCACTTGTTAATTAAACAGACACAATTCTATCCATAGTTAAGGTCAGATATTCTGCTAGCTAATGACTTGTATGCATTGACTGAAACACTGCAGAATTTTTCCCTTAGTGATCTTTTTAAAATACTTAAAATTGAGAGGAGATTGCTAACTAGATAATAATGTTCTTTGCACATCAAATTAAGTCCAAATATGCCACATTGTTGGCTTTGATTTAAGAATGATTTAAAGTTCAAACTTCATAAAATAACACACCTCAAATCTGAATAACTCAGAGAACTTTGCAGGTACAAATTATTTGGATAGAAATAAACTTCTGCTGGGGAGGATTTAAAATAGGAAATGCGTTTAAAAAGGAAACAAATTAAAAATAACAACAAATGGACTCTGATTTTGTTGTAACAGTTGACAAGGTAGAGAAAATGTCTTATGAAGAGTACAGAAAGTTGCATGAAAAAACAGTGGAATTGTGAGGATGTTTCATATCTGTAAGTTAGGACCACTGCCCACCTTTATCCTGGTTCCCACCTGCACACGCATTTTGAGAGAGTCCCCTCTCACAGGCAGTAGGCAGCAACCAGGGCAGAGACTTTCACACAGATCTTGTCAAAGTTATCCTGTAGAATTAGAGAGGGCACCACTCCTTGTCTACTTTGCCTCTGGGTCTTGGATCTAATGGGCAGATTCCTGGTATTGGTAAGGATTTGCTAGACTCGCACTAAAACCAGATACAGGATTAGAGTGCAGCTTGCTCCAAGAGCCTGAGCCAGAGGAGTAAAATTTTGTTGGGGATGTGGATGGATCTTGATCATCAGCTATAGGGGCAAAGCTATGAATTACCATTTATGACCTGCTTAAAAGGAGGTTTTAAGGCTTTTTGCAAAGTGAAAAATTTGGAGCTGTCTGTATTTAAATTTGTCATCTGGAGAAAAAGGTCTAGTCTCTCCTTCAAGAGCAAAAATTCTGGAGCTTTAAGTTTAGTCTTTTACCTTGCCTGACATTAGAGGGTGTCTAGAAGACTCCTAACATTTGAAAGCTGCATTTGCCTGGCACCTTTGCTCCAATGTACTCAACTGGGAACACCGAATAGCAGACCAGTCTGGAGGTACATATCTTCCCTTGCAGTGAAGCACTGTGAATAATTATCTTGAATAGATAGCGTAATTTGATTAAAGAATTGATAGTGCTCAAAACAGCTAAAATATATTTTGAGGATCTTTTCACCTAGTACTTTGACATCAAGTTCCATCTTAGTCTCTGTACAAACACTTGCTACCAAAATTATGCTGAAGGGAAGCTGACATTTAACAATAAATGTTAGGAAAAAATATCTGTATTGTGAAATGGAGCCAAAAAAAAAATCAGTACCAGATTTCCAGCTTCATCCACAGCATTTTGTCAGATTTCACAGTCATTTTCCATAGCTGGAGTACTTTCTCAAAGAACAGAGATAAAAGATGCCTGAGAAAGAGTTGATATATAGTCCAGGCTTAAATAACATTTAATTTTCAAGTCTAGAAATGAAAGAACTATATATTTGTTGTAAATGAACTGGAAACATAACTGAAAATACAGTTACAGATTCACAGGTATTTAAAATACTTTATTTCCTGTTATAAGCATAATGAAATATTGAAGCATTTGATGAACAGCAGTAGGCTGTGTTTTGTTGTTTTTTTTTTTTAATGATTAATACAGTGCCCCATTGATAAGTGATGTGATTGCTATCTTTCCTATAGTCTGGCTTTTCTAGCCATAAAATCTCAACTATTGTGAACTATATTTACACTTAAAATGAAATAAATTTGACTCTTGGCAACAGATGGGCTGCATGGATGCAGAATACTGTACTAGCTGTAATTCCAATCACAAAATGGTTTTATGGACAAGCTACCCTAAGCCTATTATGAGAAGAGCTACAGCAAGTTGTTATGGTAACTGGAGCTGTACAGTAACAGGGTAGGATTAAATACTTGATTTTCTTCCCCATGTGGACTTCTGTGAAGCATTGTTTTCCATATACAAGAAAGAAAAAACATTTCAGAAGAAAATTAATGAAAAATAGCCCAGTTAAATGTTTGGATAAATTGGCTGTGGTACTTTCATGGAATGCCTTTACCCTCACAAATGACAGGTCCTGTCTCCTTTCGGGCAGAGATGAATATATTTACTCCACTGAAAGTCAATATTTGCTTTGATTGGATGCTTTTTAGTACATTGCCACTTTTTGCTGTTCCAGTTTTATTGTTGCTGGTATGGTGATACTGTTTCCACAGTTTTGCTTGGAGGATGTTTGCATCATGAAATTTTGTGTCTCTGAGAAATCATGTCTATATTGCTGTACTGCTGCAACAGGGGCCTGGAAGCTGGAAGGACTCAGAAAAGTGGTGGGCAAGATGGACGGGATTGTGGCTGTCCTTTTTCCAAAGCCTGTGGCAACCATGTGGCACTTTGGTTATTCTGAATTCCCTTTGATAAGGATATTTTTCTTTCGTAGTTTAAAACTTGCTTGAACCATGTTTAACAGGGACATAAATGTATGTTTCTATGATAATTTTCAGTACAAGTCATTTATTTGACTCCCGCTTTTGTGTGTAAGACTGCTTGTCACTCTCATGCCTACTGGATCTCTTTCATACGTATTTATGTACTATTTTGAGGGAGATGCATTTATTTTCAGCATTATATCACAGTGTTTGATAAGTTCCTAGTATGTTCTTTGTCTTATGAGAAGTCTGGTTGCTTTTGCTTCATGAAGTATCTTTTAAAATTCCTTTTGCAGATTAAAAGTGTTGACAAACCCTACAGTACTTTTATCAGAATTCTGACTCTGGCTATCTGAGGCTCTTTTGAATTTAAAATGTTTACAAATATGTTGCTAGAAATGCTGAAGTTTTTAGAATTTAAGTTGCTAAACAGGCTCCACAAATTGCCTTGAACCCATTGGTTACCAGTTCAGTAGGATTAGAACTGGTCAATTTTGTCATGAGTGTTTTTTTCCAAAGTACTTTACTCTTAACATTTGCAGTCTGCTTGAGTTATAGCAGTGCTCAGAAATAAGAGCTAAACTTTACTAACCATCAGAGCAATCCTCTGGCTCTCTAGTTTCTCTCCTCTTTGCAGTTAAAGCCTAGTGTTATACAAAACACTACAAATCAAAGGTTGAGTCAATGTCTTTCAAAACAAAGGGGGTCTCTGTTATGCTGATATTTCTTGTAATGAATTCCCCTCTTCAGATTCATAAATTTAAGTGTGTGCCACTTAAAAATTTAGGATTGAACATTAGGGAACACAAAGCAGACAGTGTGTATAAAATATGCCTAGAAATAAAAGAGGAATAACAGTGTAGATTGCAAGATATCGTCCTGATAGAGAATGATAAAATATGCATGGTTCAGATGACAATAACACAAATAAAATGCAACATTTTACAGAAGTGAACCACAGCTCCTGACACAGCTCTGGCACTATCATGCGACTGGTGATTATTCAAATGTCTCCATGATTAATTCAGTTTGTATTGATGCAAATAATCTTAGAGGAGACCTGTGAGAGCTAATGCATTTTGCTTCTGTGGCTTTCCATTGATAGCACAAAACAGCAAAGAGGAAAGTAATTTTCATGATATTAATAATGCGATTGCAGAATCAGGTCATTTAAAAGAATGGTGCTGACTCAGCTGTAGTAGTGCAGGGTTGAACATAGAGATTAATTCTTGAGCATGCTGCATAAAAATCCGCTGCTGGATATCTCATTGCGCTAAAGCGTATTTCCTCCTTTGTAGGAAATATTTAAAGTGACAGTAGTTGATTTGATGCCTTCTTTCCTGCTGTTAGGAATTCTTTTATAACATCAGAGCTCTTTCTATTGAAGTGTTTACCTTTACATGGTGAGAGGGGGCTTGCCTTTCTCCCTTCTCCTTTCCAGGAATGAAAATTGGTTCCATCTTTTATAATTCCCTGAAGGTCAGTGAAAGTCTGAGGGGATCATAACTGCTGTGCATGAATAGCTGTCTCAGCCAATGAATCTTATTAAAATCAGTGATGAGAGGGAGAAAACATTCCCTTTTTCTGAAAGGACATCTTCATAGATGTCACTGGAGGCAGGCTCCTGGCTGGCTCTTGCTACCTTGGGGAGTTCCAGTGGCAGACATCTGTGCTTTTATTTTGCTTTTTTTTTTATGACCAGGCCAATAAGCTTAGCAGATATGCTAAAAAGAAGATTCTTGCACAAATTCCTTAGAAAGAGAGAGAGAAAAAGAGAAGAAAAAACATGTAGCCATTGGTTTTTTTTCAAGTGCAAGTTACAAATGCACCACATAAAAATGTTGTTGCCTATGCTTAAAAATGCAAAATGGAAAAAGTTTAAGTAAAAAATGCTTAAAACAAGGCTCTATTGGTGTTTTGTTTTGTTTTGTTTTGTTCTGTTTGTTTGGCTGGTTTTTTATGTGGAGTTCTTGGGGGTAGGCTAAAAGGAATAGGGAAATAATTTCTATACATTTGCGATATACTGTTTCCACATTAGTGATATTTTTGCTTGCTTTGATAGAGAGCAGAAAAAGCCTGTTTTTCTCTTGTGGAACTACAAAATTAAAAATTAGCTGAAAGCTAAACATACATTTGTCCCTTTATTTCTTTCTAATATTTCTAACATTGTATTTTTCTAATCCCAACTAATTCATGTTTAAATAATATAATATTTAAATAATATATCACTTCAAAAGTACGTAAGAAAATAATCTAGAAAAGAAATTCCTATATTAAATGGGGTCAGTTCAAGATACTTGTAGTTTGAGCTTGCTCATGACCAGGAAAAAATGAGAGGAGAGCATTAGTGAAGAATATTAGGAACATCATCTAGTAATTAGAGACAGGAATATTTCTGTAACAACACTGGAAGTGAGAGGCTTATTTTCTTCCTTAGCATCTTGGGTGGTAAATAACTGGACTACTTTGGCCTCCCTGCTCTTGAAAGTAAAGCTCATATTTTCTTGCTAAGAGTTGTTTCCATATTTTGTGGTTTAAAATAGGTCAGATATGTGCCATCGCCTTTGGCTGTGTATTGAGTCATATCACATAGCTACAAACCCACTGTCTTCTCTGAGAAAGTTGCAGCTTGCTGTCTGGGAATACAGACTTGGGCTGGGAGGACTGATTTTTACTGAGAGTGCAGCATGGTAGTCCAGCTGCCACAAGGCCTTCTTCCACAAGTATCATCTTAAGTTTCCTTCCCAAATGCCAAGATACTTTTTGGGTAGGATTTGGATGGGGGATTGTGATAAAGCCTTTGATGCTGATTCAAATCGTCTGACTCTTTTGTTACTTCTTCCAGGTTGGATTTGTACCTTGCTGCATTGCCAAGCATGGCCCCAGCTACCCTGCTGACACCCAGCACATAACAACCCCAGTGCTCTCCATTCAACTTCCCTGGCCTCGTTTCCTCCTTGGTGTTCCTCCTCCAAGTGCAGGTCTTACCCCTCCCCTTGCTGTGCTGGAGCGGTTAACACTGCTGTGTGCCTTGCTGACTGGCTCCTGCAGTCAAAAAACAGTGAAAGGCAAGCCCTTGTGTTGCCTTTCCCTGGGCTTATAATTAGAAGCCAAACATGGTTAGAGGGGAGAAAAGGGTTTTACCTCGGTATTTATTTAAGGATCCTCAGGTGTACCACATCCAGGTAGAAGGCACCCCCAAATGCACACCAAAAGTGCACACCCGA
The DNA here is from genome assembly GCA_013397725.1 of Rhagologus leucostigma. Classification (NCBI taxonomy): domain Eukaryota; kingdom Metazoa; phylum Chordata; class Aves; order Passeriformes; genus Rhagologus; species Rhagologus leucostigma. Next base: position 39,407 of record VZTD01004963.1, on the reverse strand, counting down.
AAGTGCCCCCCCCTGAAAAATGCACCCACACGATGATTTGCATGTACAGTTACAGACCTTGCAAATTTGCATATCTATCAAAGATTCCCCAATGAGAGGCTCAAAAGAAGCCCCCGTCCTGAGGAACCTTCCCCCTGGATGGGCCTATCTTGGTCTACAAACTGTGTTCTAGAGAGGATCTTGGTGTCTGGGGCTTTCTGACCCCTAACTGCGAGGCTTCCGAGATGTTTAGTCTCTTGCCTTAACAGAACTTTGGGTCTAAGCTAGTTAGCAGACTTAGGGAATTACAAGTATGTGGGCTAAAAGCACTAAGGATACATAAAAGCGGTATAAAAGGGTATATGAAAGGGTATATATGAGGGGTATACGAAAAAGCGAAAAATCTTCATGGCATCGCTTGTAAAAGGCTTCTGCTCTCTATTGCTGATGTCCAGACCGTAATCATGGTCCTGCTGCCCTGAGGGCTGCCACAGGTCCCTGTGCAGTCAAGGGGAAAGGGAAGGCAAGACCCTTCCTGCACTCCCTTGTCTTGCTTATGAAGTGAAATTTACTCATGAAATGATCATAAATTTATGAAAAACATAATTGAATGTCAAAATAATACTGTGTCAGTCTGTACTAGGCTTCAGCTGAACTAAATTTGGATTCTGTACTACTGAATGCTGAGACGTGTGAAATTTGGCTGAGTACAGGACAGTTGTTATCATATTTGTCTGTGCTGAAGGACTGAAAATTGGTATATTGCCTCCGAGTTTGCACAGGTGGGAGAATGATGTGGAAGAGTGAGTCATATCAATTTGAAATAGGAATGAAGGCTAAAAAGGATTGTTTTAGTGTTTGTTTTTACTCTTGGTGTGACTCCATTTTTAACCACTTTATTATCCTCTGTAGTTATTTTTTGCAAAGACATTTGCTAAGGATTAGTTTTTATTTGGTTGCAAATACTGCATGGCAGCTGGAAGCCTTTTTATGAGGCTTTCGAAAGCTGAGAAACTGGTTGTCAAAGTGTGAAAAGTTCTTTGCTGGTACTGTAAACTGCCTTTCATTAGGATGTTGTATATTTAATGATTGCTAGCCCAATGGGGCATGCAGAATTTCCTGCTGTGGTCTTCTGTAAAAATTTATTGAAGAAAGACACTGGAAAATATTGCTGGTATGCAACGATGCACGGAAAACATTTGCATTTGTGTAAAAGTGACGGAAATCCTCAGAAACAGTTGCTAGATTAAAACTAAGCCAAACCCTTGGTGATTCTAGCTGAGTTATCTGCACACAGATATTGGCAGGTAGGGTAGGTGTTAGGTTTTTATCACTGCCTTTAGGCAGCCAGAAAACTTTCAGATCCAGGATTAAAATGTTTTTGTTTTGGGAGAGAAAAGTAAAATATTGTTTCTCACTTATTTACACGCATGTGCAAAATTACAGAACAGCAACTAGAAATTGGACCATACAGCCTATGAATAGAATTCCATCTTTCAACGCTTAACGTGAAATTTTGAGATGTGGTGTCTATCATAAATCTCGTTGCAGATTCCCTCTGTTTCTATCAGTATGTTAATTTGGCAGAGTCTGTGTTTTTTGTGTGTGGTGGTTTTTTTTTCAGTTTCTTTTTGTTTTTTCCTTTTGTTTTGTTTTGCTTTGTTTGTTGCCATTTTGGAATAGCATGGCTCTCAGAATGCAGATGTCAAAACAACCAGTGAACTGGATGCATTGGATCAAAAAGGTCTGACTGAGGAAAATATGATATAGCTCAGGCTAGAGTGGAGCTGACACAGTCCTGAACTAGAGCTACTTAAGTGGTTTTCTGAAGTCAAAATGTTCAGGGATAAAAAGACAATTTTTAGACCAGTGACTGGAAAGGAAGTGACTGACACAAGGTTGTAAGTAGTAGATCCTGTGTTGGCCTAAGCATTAGGTGGTATTCGAGGGGTGCTTTGCAGGCCAGACACTGCTGCTGTTGCTTTGAGCTAAACACTACATTGTATGTTGAAAATACATTCCACATTCTAACTTCTAGCCTTTCAGTTTGATAATGAAACTGTGGCTGTGGTTATTCTGCTGATGTGTTCACTTTAGATTTTAGTTGTAAATCCTGAAATTGTAAATATTTGGTCCAAGACAAACAACTGTATTGAGGGCAGCATGCTTCTGCTAACTGATATTTCATACGGCTCAATCCTCTCAAGAGGGTCAATCCTCTTCCAGACCTACTGAAAGTTTACCTGGATTCATTATGGAGATCCACTGGGATGGTGTAGTCAGCTGTGACATTATGCAACCTGACAATACCTAGAAAGAGCTGAGCTAAGATATGAGCACTTTAACGCATGGTATAGTGCATTGTTCAGTTGTGTAAGGTGATATGACTCCAATCAAAATGATCCAGGGATGGGGGCCAAAGCACAACCATATGGAACATTAACAAGATGCATGCAAGGGTTTTAGTTTAGACCTGAAGTGTACTTTGAAGTAATTTCAGCCACAGTACAGTATTCTCTGCAGGGAGGATGAATTCTCTGTGTGAATTCTTGCATAATAGCACCTGAAAGACCCTGTATCATTCTCTGTACTGTCCTGCCCAGCAGATGATGCAGCTTTGGTGTCTACAGCATTACAACATGTTTAAACATAAATCCCAGTGACTTAGGAAGTTTTAACTCGGAACACAGCCATGTTTCAATTAATTAAATACATAAATTATTTATTAATAGTCTTGTCAGTGGGCCACCAAGACGGACTGCAGGGTATGTGCCCACTGAGGGAGGTCAGCTTGTATACAGTCAGGTAGAGACTAACGAGTGATCTAGTAGATATCTATAACAACTTCAATACGGGGAGTTATTAAAGTGAGAGAACCAAACATTCCTCAGAAGGTACAGGTGATGTATCAGGGCAGTGACCATGATTTCTGCATGGGGAGGGTCAGGTTGGCCAACCCTTCTTCCCAGGAGTACAGTGCAGCGCAGCACCCAACCAGGTTACTATCTTTGGAGGGTTTTCTATTGATAACCTGATTCAGTTCTGCTGATAATCCTGCTTGGAGGGTGAGACTGGACCGAACAGCTTCAGTGGTCTCTTGCAAGCAACCCCGCAGTGATACTGTTCTCAGTTTCCTTGACGAAATTTGAACCCTTAAGAGCTTGAAGGTGTTTGAAGGCTGGGTCCATTCAGCATTCTACCAAGCACAAGTTTCAGAAGAAAGCCTTCAGACACTGTCATTTTGGCTCTTCAGGCAAGTACGGTCTATTTCAGCAGAGTTTTTTTAAAATCTCCTATAGGAACCGCAGTGGGGGTTGCTGCTTCAAATGAGAAGTATACTTTTTTGACCTTGACTTCTTGAAAATAGGCACACAGCAGCATGTATATTTTTATGCAGGGAAAAACAATCCTACCAGATCCTACTTTGCATATGTAATTTGGTTACAGGGAAGAGAATGAGAGAACAAGCTGCTTGTGGCAAATATAAATAAATTAATTCATTACTGCATAGCACTTCTTGCTGTGACATTATAGGGTGTTTTCAAATCTTGTAGTACAAAGTCTTATTGTCTTGGTTTGACCAGATGGACTAATGATCTTTTGGGTCCTGTTATCTGTAGTCTAATGACACTAAAATACTTGGATTCTGCACTAGACCAATTTTAAATACACCACTAAAAGGCACATTAAGAATGCTGGTTATTTTTTTGGGTGTGATTAGTGCTGAGGGAATGGAAAAAGGGAATTCCTGGTAAGTCTTTGTGAAGGTGGTACTGATGTAGAAACTAAGCAGAGAGAAAAAAACACTTGCCATGGACTACACAGTAAATCAGGTGCTACTTTCTCTTCATTAATTCTGATGATAAAATGGATGTGAAATCAATACTTACACTGATCTGGAACAGCTGTTGAAGATCTTTTAGTAGAACCCAAGTAGGAAAAATGTCAAGCCAAAATAGCTCTATAAGTAACTAGGCACAAATTAATAAAACCACAAAAGGTAGAGTCATGATATGAACTGTGATTGTATCCCGAGAAAACTGAGAGGAGTTAAAATATTCTTGATGTACATGTGCAGTGACTTCTGCCTGGGAATTTAGATTCATCTCATCAGTGTAAATGCTAAATATCTAAACAGGCAAGATCGAAGTGATTTCTGTGAGGCAGGATGGGGAAAGCAGATGCTGCTGTTCTAATTATAAGGACATCTTGTCACTGAGATTTGCCAGCTGGATATATTTATTGATCCTCAATTAGTTTTGGGTTTATATGTGATAGTGGTGACCGAAGGACTCTCTTAATATTTTTTTATAATTAAGCAACTGAAAATGTTGTAACAGTTTACCAAATGTCCAGCACACAGCTGGATAAACACTTCATGTATATGGGTGAGCAACTGGCTCACAGGTCAGGCACAAAGGCTTATAATGAGTGGGGTGACATCAAACAGGTGACCTGTCACTGGTGGTGTTCCACAGGGCTCCATCCTCAGCCCTGTGCACTTCAACATCTTCATGAAGGACTTGGATGCAGGACTGGAAGGGACTGAGAAAGTTTGCAGATGATACAAAGCTGGGAGGAGCTGTTGACTCCCTCAAAGGCAGGGAGGCCCTGCAGAGAGACCTTAACAAATTAGAGGACTGAGCAATCACCAATCATATGAATTTCAACAAGGAAAATTGCTGGATTCTGCACCTGGGATGGGGCAACCCTGGATGTAGGTACAGACTGGGGAATGAGAGGCTGGAGAGCAGTGCCACAGAAAGAGACCTGAGGATCCTGGTTGACAGAAAGTTGAATATGAGTCAGCAGTGCCCTGGCAGCTAGGACAGTCAACCCTGTCCTGGGGTGCATTAGGCACAGCATGGCCAGCTGGGCAAGGGAGGGGATTGTCCTGCTCTGCTCTGCACTGAGGCGGCCTCACCTCGAGTGCTGGGGGCAGTTTTGGGCACCACAATATAAGAAAGACTTTAAACTATTAGAGAGCATCCAAAGGAGGGCAGTAAAGATGGTGAAGGGCCTTGAGGGGAAGCTGTATGAGGAACAGCTGAGGTCACTTGGCTTGCTCAGCCTGGAGAAGAGGAGACTGAGGGGAGACCTCATTGCAGTTACAACTTCCTTGTGAGGGGAGGAGGAGGCTCAGACACTGATCTCTTCTCTGTGGTGACCAGTGCCAGAATCCAAGGGAATGGCTTGAAGTTGTGTCAGAGGTAGTTTAGGTTGGATATCAGGAAAAGGTTCTTCACCCAGAGGGAGGTTGGGCACTGGAACAGGCTCCCCAGGGAAGTAGTCACAGCACCAAGCCTGACAGAGTTTGAGAAGCCTTTGGACAATCCTCTCAGGCACATGGTGTGACTCTTGGGGACGGTGCTGTGAAGGGTTGGGAGCTGGACTTGATGATCCTTGTGGGTCCTTTCCAACTCAGCTTATTGTGTGATTCTGTGACTTCCTGCAGTACAATTTATTGCCAGGAAAGCTCTGCAGAAGAAATTAGCTTATCACAACATATCACAAAAGACAGGTAGATCCCTATACGTCAAGAGTAATATTTAGGCATTTAGGAAACAAGCTCTTTCATACCACTTCAGTGTTAAGATTATTAGTGAAGGAAAAGCAGAGCTCATTTTGAGTGTACATGATTTTGTAAGGGAGGAAGAAGTCTGTGGCTCAACCAAATGTCAGGTAGCTAAAAGCTCAGGTAATTTCAGATTTTTTCATGTAATTCTTGACAGGATTTTAAATAAGTCACATGTCTTTATCTTTGTGATTAAAAAAAGAGAACCATCCCTCTTTTCTTTTCCTTCACTGTGCCACAGAGCACTGGTGATTTGTTCACTCCTGAGGAAAACACGAGCAGTTACGATGATGTACAATGCTATGTCTTTGTGTGGTTTAATAACTGCAGTTTTCAGCAATATCTGTTGCTGTAGCTGCTTAGTTCGATGCAGCCAGCTGTGACTCTAGGGAGGGTATCAGGCCTCGGCACTCTGTTCCAAAGCCTCAGAAGAGATCAATCCACTCCTTAAGGTTTGTTTTCCTAAGTCCAAACGGAGCGATAGGGCTCGTCCTTTCTTGCTGAGTAGAGGACAGAAGGTCTGGGGCCTGGATGTTCTCTGTGGGGCTGATGGCCTCTGGGCAGGGTCCAGCCTGCTGGGTTGGGTTGATGTTACTGCAAGCGTCCTGATGGGAGCTGGTGCTGAGAGCTGGTCCCGGAGTGCTCCAGCCTCCCTGACAAGCTCTCCCTCCTCTGTCACAGCTGTGCAGGTTGGAAGGCTAGACAGCACTAGTACAACTTCTGTTACATCAATCCAGGGGCTTACTGGATTAACTTCTACTAATACACATTCCCAGAGATGCAGACTCCACTTCAGCCCCTAAAATTTGATGAAATGGACTGGAGGGAGATAATGAAATGTTTTTACATGAAATAAAATCTGCCAGAATATTCTGCATGCTCAGCCCTGGCATTGCTAGGTGGGGATGTTGCCTTAAATGTGCACTAGGAGGCACTTTAAGACTGGTTAAAGGAAGCAGAAAACTTAGCAACACTAATTCCACATCATCATGAGCAGAGTAAACAGTCTGGTGCAAAACAAAATATAAAAAAAACATAAGCAATTAAATATGTATTTAGCAGCAAGTGTGATTCGATTTCTGTTTTTCCCGCAGCAACTGCACTTGCTGAAAGTGGACATGCAACAGAAAATTACATTCTTGTTCTAAACAGATTGTATCTTTGTCGTCTTGTTCTTCTAAATAAACGGACTTCGCTTTTCAGCATCTAGCCAAACACAGGATCAGGTGCTATATTTTTTCGTTAATCAGCCTGTGTCTCTACAGCTATCTGTGATGGTAGGTTTGCAATTTTTTAATTTCTTCATTGGAACTGCTGAAATGTCTGTTCTCCAACATTCTATTTTATTTCCTTCAACTGGTTTTATCTGACTTAAGCCCATGCAGAACTGAAGTTCTGTTCCAGGACAGCCCTGTAGGGTGTCTCCTGAGCATGAGAAACTGGTTTTGCTGCCATTTTAATGTTCATTCCTCTGCCAGGGATATGTGTTGCCAAAGTGTTTGAATTCTGTAATGATTTGTCTTGTTAAGCATATTAGAATGACATAAAAATCATAACTCCTAATTCTAACAGAATGTTCTCCATCTGAATAGTTTAGGGAAGCTTAGAAGTAATCAGATTAATTTGATAGGTGCAGATAAGCTAACAGAAGCATAGCTTTGTATAGATTACTTTCCACAAAATGACAGACCATCCTTTTGCTAAGAATTTGATTTTATCGTATCAATAAGCTACATAAACTGTAAAAAGGTAGATAAGAATGACCTATTCAGATCACAGCAACAAGAAAATGTACAGTATGTAGCTGAGATGAATTAACGTCTTGCAAAAACAGTAGGTTTATACTCGTCAGGATACAAAATAGCCAGGCAATAAATGCAAACCTTTTTTAGAGTTTAATTTGTGGGCTACATCATCACTTTTTGCCTTTTTTCCTGCCTCTACTATGCATATGACTGCAGTTCATTGTTTCTGATACCGTTACTTTTGCTTATTTTAAGAAACTGGTAGAACTGTTCAGCATTACTGGATGCACCTTTTTTTTTGGTCAGAAATTACGATTTTGTTGAAGCTGAAACATTTTATGGAAACAATGATTTAAAAACTTTCTCAAGAAGGTGCCTCAGCATCAGGAATACTGACATAGTGCTAAAAATATGTTCACCCAAGAAGAGCTGACAGCCAGGCACTGAAATTGAGTGTTGTTTTTAGTTTGGTGCTTATGCTGTACAGAGGCCTCTATACAACCCCTATATAAAGGGTTATGTAGCTGTATCTACCCCAAGTGCCATTCTAATCTGTTATGTAAAATTATTCTAAGAAAAGTCTGAGAAAGTCAGAAAACTAATGCGAACAGAGAGCTCTGCAGGCACAACCCCAGGGCTGCTCTCGACTGTAGTATCTGCATAGTCAGATGTTTGCTCTGAGCCAGCTTCAGCCTGAAGCTTTCAGACTTGTTAGTGTGCAGCTATGCCTGCAATAAAATGCCCTGCTCCTGACATGGACATCTGGGCACGGCACAGGCAGAGATGTGTGCTAGTGGGGCTGCTGGGGTACACATGGGGCCACGGTTACTGCTTCCTCTGAGCAGACAGGAGGCATGTCTTTGTCTTTACAGTAAACAGGAAGAGTGTGTGACTAGAAATCAATAGGTTGAACTTAGCAGATGAGAAATGAGGTCTAATTGGTGATTAAAAAACACAGTGGGTGGTAGAAACAATTAGATGTCAATCCATTTACCTCTCTCCTTTCTGGCGGGAAAGCTAGGTTGAACAGCTTGAATTTCATGGCTCTTGCCACATCCTGGGATCCCTCAAGGAATTTGGGGCTTTGAGTATCCTGGACTCGGGAGAAAGACAGAGACTGATAAAACAGTTTGAGTAAGAATAGATCCTGGAGGATATCTGGTTGTCTGAAATTAACATCTCACTCTTACAGGCTCCCTGACCCCTGCTGTGACTGCTTCATAGCCAGGTGAGACTACTCTTCTGAAACATTGTGCTGGGAGCCCCTGAACAAAGATGCAGATAGATGTTTCTTAGATGATGGTAAAAGTGGCATAAATTTACAAGGTTGCCGCCTCTTTGTCAGTTTTATAATCTGCTCCTTTTCTTTGTCTGTCCATGATGAATTATGTGTTAGAGAATATCCTTCAGTAGTATTGAATAAGTATGTCTTGTGCCAATATATGTAGTTAGTTTTAAATGTTCTATTTCAGGTATAGTTATTAGTATTGCTTTGGAGGTGTTGGCCTTGGCAGGGATTACCAATGGGTCTTGAGTAAATTTCCTGAGCAGGTCTTCCAGTCTGCACTGAGATGCTGTGATTATGCTGACAGCAACAACTACGTAGTTAGCTTAAAGCTAGTTCTGGTGTGTCTGTGTGCACGGGAGTGATGCAGGACATGGCTGTGCACATGTGCAGGTATGTGTATGTATATCATATAACTGTACCATGTGGTGTAAGATTCATGAACAGGTAATCCATGTTCTACCTTTTTGATGTTGTTGGTACTTCTTATTTTGTCTTGTTCTCTTTTGCTCTTAAAATTAACCTAGTTCATCCCACAGAATCGTTTGCTCTCCTATAAAGGACTTCTGTTAACATTGTTATCATCCTGTGCAATGTGCTTGGTGGTAGAAGATTCCATTGTAAAACAAACAATCTCCCATCTAGAATACCTCCTTTCATGTTTCAACTTCTTTTTTGCTTATTTTTCTGTTTTCCATAAAATGCTAAAAAATATGAGAGTTATTTTCTGCTAAGAAGCTAAAGTGTGCAAATCTTTGATTTATTTTAGTGCTCAGTATTGTAAAGGCATAGTAAAGTCGTATTAGCCCCATAGACTTTTTTTTTCCTAACGTAGTCCACTGAATTAACCCATAGGGCATTAACTGGAGACCGAAATTCAAGTCCCTTCTTCGTTTAATTCAGAGCAGGAGAGTGAACCCCTAGCTCTACTTCCCTTTGCATGCACCAGAGTCAACAGGATAGACTCAAGTGGTATTTTCTTTTTCTTTTGTCTTCCCCTTCCCCTTCTGGTTCAAAACTGCAAAATAAAATATATCTGACAGATAGAAATATTTTGCAAACTAGACAGCCATTTTTTTTCATCACTGGTTCTAGAGAATATTTTTTCAGTTTTCCTAATCCTTTTGTTAGCAAATACAGTCTTGTATGTAATCAGAGTGCAGAAAGGATGCAAAAATATTACAAAAATATTCCAGCACAGAAAACTTTCCTGGGGAGTTTTCTCATCTCTGCTGTTATATTATGAACTCATAAAAATTTTTTTTGGTGAAGTTTGAAATCCTCAGTGGAAAATTACTGTAAATCAGAGTAATTCTTCCTGGGAGTTCTACTGCCAGCAAATATAGTTTTGAGTCCATAGCTAATTATAATGTCTCTGCTTAGGCTTTTTAACTAGAAGAATCTCCTTCATCAGCAGTTCCCAATGTTTCCGGCGCAGTGCGGCATACACATGTTCTTACAGCACTCCAGGGCTTGTAGGTCATGATCCTTTTCTGTTATGGATATGAATGCATTCTTGTAGTGTAGCTAAAACAGATGAGTGTTCCCATCAAGTGAACACAATTCTACGTGTGACACAACGAAAGGTCCCTGCACTTTGGTTGTGTGTTTGGGGAGGTGACCAAACTGATCACAGAACCACAGACTCACTGAGGTGGAAAGAGATATCTGGAGATCATCCAGCCCGCTTTCTCCAAGAAGGGGTCAGCTAGAGCAAGTTGCTTAGGGCTGTGTTAAATCTGGTTTTGAAAATCTCCAAGGGCCATGACTCCACAACCTCTCTGGGAAACCTGTTCCAATGCTTAATTTCCCTCACACTGAATATGTGGGGCTTTTTTCTTCTTTTCTTTTTTTTTTTTTAATGGTTAACTAGAACTTCATGTATTTTAACTTAGGGCTGGTACCACTGAGAAGAGTCTGTTTCCATCTTCTTTACTGACAGGATCAGGTGTGAGCCTTCTTTTCTCCAGGCTAAAGAGTTCCAGCTCTCATCTTTTCCTCATGTGACATACTCCAGTCCCTTAATCATCCTCACAGCCTGTAAATGGACTTGCTCCACTGTGTCCATGTCTCTCTTGCACTGGGAATTCCAGGACTGTGCCCAGCACTCAGTGGCTTCACGAGTGCTGAGTGAAGGAGAAGGATTACCTCTCTCAGCCTTCTGGCAACACTCTTCCTAACACAATCCAGGATGCTTCTGACTGCCCCACAAGGGCACATTGCTGGTTAATGATCAAGTTGTCCATTCCCTCCTTTGCAGACTCTCTGCAGAGCTGCTTTCAAGCTAGTTGGCCCCCAGCCTGTACTGAAGGATCAGATTATTCCTTCCTAGACACAGGACTTCTGCTCTTCCCTGTTCATGACCTTTCTGTTGGCTCATTTATCCAGGCTGTTGCAGTGGTTCTGAAATGGCAACACAACCATCTGGTGTACCAGCTGCTTCTCCCATTCATGTGTACTCAGGCCCATGTTCTAGGTAATTAATGAACATGTTAACCAACACTGGGCCCAGTATCAACCCCAGGGGGACACTGTTAGGGGTTGGTGTCACCTGGACTTTCTGCTGCAGATCACAGCCCTTTTTGATCCTGCCAGTTTGGCCAGTTTTCAATCCACCTTACTTACTATCCTTACTTACTCACTTAAGGGACTCCGTATTTCATCAATATGAAACGGGAGAAAGTGTCAAAATCCTTGCTAAACTCAATATAAAAATGTCATCATAAATGCGTACTGTTTACTCTCTCCTTTTCTTTCATATTTTTGGAAAGTACTTCCAATTTTTTGGTTCATTACCTTCTCAAAGATTGAAGGGAGGCTGACTACTTTGTAGATTCCCTGCCACATTCAGTTCCAAGTGGGTTTTGTTGTACCTAACACCATCACTTGGACTGTATCTCTGTATTCCTCCTGGGTCAACTGTCCCTTCTGCCACCTCTTATTATTCTTTTTTTATAGTTGAGATTTTCAGGAGCTCTTTGCTACCTTTGTTTGACGTTCTGCACGCTGGGGTGGACCATTCTCGAATTTGGAGGGAAATGATCCTTGACAAATGGTCAAGGTCTGCATGAGCATGAGGGCCTCTGCATGTGAGGCTTATTACAGCTGTCTGAAGAAGGCCACAAAATTCAGTATTTCCTCATGGTATTACTGATATTAGTCTGCCCAATGATTCTGACTTATAAGCTGTCACCTGGCTCATCACCCATGTGCTGTTTTCACATCAAGGGCAACTCTCCCTCCTCACCATCCTGACCATCCAAATGGTGGATGCATCTGGATCCACCATTCCTAATAAGGTTTCCTAATAAGTGTTCACCCGTGGCAGCACTTGAGTGAGCTACCCCACATCTCTAACCAAATGAGGCTGTTGCTCTGTAACAGACATCTAATTACTCCTGCCTGTTCCCCATGCTGCAAACTGGTGTACAGATACTTCAGAGAGCACCAGTTTACTGATTTCAGAGAAAATGTATGCAATCTGATGTCCTTTTGGCACTTCATTTGTTTGCATAGACTTGAGGCATCCTCTTCAGCTCAGATTGAGGTGTTTCCTGTGCACATCATATTGCACACTTTACTTGCCAACCTCATCCATAATTTCCTTTCTGCATTGGCTGCTGCCAACTTCCTGGCTCCCTTGTTCCTAGTTTGAAGGTTTCTTTATTAGGTTGGGCAGCCTAATATTATATGGCTAAAGACACTTTTTCTCTACTTGCTGAGTGGATCCTGCTTCTTCCAAGCAGTCCTCAGTAACCAGAAGATAGCAGGACTAGTTGCTTCCATCACCGTGCCCTATGTCATGTCATTGCTGCTGGCTAGGCACATATAAAGATTTTTTTTTGGACTCTTTATGCACAAGCTGATGTGCTCTACACCTCTCTGTAGTTCCTGCTGAAAGGCTGCTTGACCCTTCCTAATATCCTGATAAGGACTAGAATGCCCTTTGACCAAGTGCAGCTGTGAGATCTTATTAGAAGCTGCTAGAGCTTGCTAGAGACTTCAGTGTCCTGTAGCTATCCTTACCTGGCAGCAGCAGGAACCTTGATGCTCCTGAGTACCCAGCAGTCCTCCAGCAATCCCAGGGGTTCAGGAAGATCTAGAAGCAGGGTCCAGAAACTGCTGTGCAAGCTGCTGTGCCTAAATTCAACACTGAGGGGGTGGACTAGAAGCAGGTTCTAATTGCCTGTTTGTGGCATTTGTTTCCCTTCCTGCCTGTGCCTAAGCTGCTCTGACTGCAAAACAGCAAGTGGAGACATAAATGAATTGTACTTGTGCACTGCCTCTGAACCAAGGCTGTAGGTTGAGTGTTTCTTTTGTATTTATTATACACGGAAGGATAGGACATGGAATGAAAGACTTCCTTTGAATTTTGTCCTCAGTTGACTAGGTTTTTTTAAAAATAATTTTCTGCATGTTTCCAGTTGCTCAGAAACAGTCTACTCTGGATTGAAGAAAACCAGAAATATACCTAATATTGTAGATGGCAGGAGACTCTGCCTACTGCTGACACTTTGTACTGTTTTGTTATCATAAGTACAATGGAGGAGCACTCTTGTTGTTAAAAGTTTTCTTTCCATCTGCTCATTCTGACTTTAAGCATAAGCCTGTTTAACACAAAGGGAAGGCATCCTATCTAACAAGGAGAGGTTCAGGAAGGTTCACTGTAAACAAACTGATGGCAGAATGTAAACAGGAGCAGTGTATTCTACTACAGATGGCTACCCCTCCCTCTTGCCTTGTAATTTCCATGTTCATAGTGAAACATTTTCATTCCTTAGAATCCTATAATGAAATTTGAGTTAGCAAGAAATGGAATTTTTGATAGTAAGGTTGAATTCTTCATCTGCTGCCTGTGATAATAGATGAATGAAGAATTAAAACCCTGACTTCACAGCTGACCTTGCTTTTGGGCAGAAGTTGGACTAGATTGTCACCTTCCAACTTGACTTTTTCTGTGATTTTACGAATTATCTCCTCTATGAGATTCTATAGCAATATTTTTCAGTATAGCAGTTTGGTATTTAACTGCACCAGTGTAGATCATAGTGCCACTATAAAAAAAAGTATCTTACCTGATTTCTAACCTTTCTGTTGTATTTCTTCCGTAAGTTGTTACTAGGTGAATGAAGGAATTTATGATGTGCTCTATTTCTATCTAGAAGCTAATATTGAACTACTTTGAAGATGGTGGGTGGGCTGTAGCACTGGTCCTGTGAGACTGAGGGAACTGGGCTTGTTCAGCCTGGAGAACAGATGGCACAGAAGAGATGGGGACACCTAATATCAGCTTCCTATGCCAGAGAGATCGTGAAGGAGATGGAATCAGGTTCCAGGAATCAGTCCTCAGAGTTGGCTCTGCTTTGAGAAGGAGGTTGGACTAGAGATGTCCTGAGATCCCTTCCAAGCTGAATTAACCTGCAATCCTCACATAATAGGCTCTATATTTGTTCAGAAGATAATTCCTGTTATGAAATATCAAATGACAGTAATATGAATGAATTTAATTAGGTTTGAATCTTTGGGCATGATGTTTCTTGCCCTCCTGATTGTGAGAGGAGACCACTATAATCTATGTAGTGATGTCATCAGAAGTTTGTGAAGAGAATCCAAAGGAGGGAAGGTTTGGAGTTGATGAATTCAAGGGAGTCAGTGATTGTTACCCCTTTTGGCCCCCAAGCAGAATAGACATCTCATCTTTGATGAGATGAGGGTGGTGAGGTTGTGGTGAGGGAAAAATGGTGTAACTCTCAGGCTGGTGTTGCTCATAGAAGGAGTAATTAGTAGCATATCTTTTCATCTCTGATATTCCTGCATCTATGAACTTCTTTCTCGCTTTTTGAACATAATTCAAACTTACAGGATTTCTCTGTGATGGGCAGTCCTGTGCTTTTTTTGCGTGCCCCTCCTCAATCCCCCTGAGGATGAAATTCCATAGAATCAGAATAAAGGTGCAAAAATGTGTGGGATCCATGCATGATATACATGACCAAGGATTATACATAATTCGAACTCCCTCTCTGCTTTCCTTACCCCCACTACTCAATACCTATTCCCCTTGTTATACCTCAGCAAAACACTGAAGTTTCGTGCTGTTGTTGCTGGTGTTGACTTGCAGATACACACATTCAATACTTGGTCTACTGAGAAGCTGGTGGAATCACTTTGAATTGATACCTTTGAGCAGCTGATCTTCAGCTTGCTTGATTTTTGATCCTTTTCTGGACTAAGTGATTCAGAGAAACCAGAGCTGCTGTTTTTTGGAGGAGAAGGATTAGCATAAAAGTACCAGTTCCACTCCCTCTCCTTTGCTGTGATGCATACATTTGTTTTGTTTAAAAGGTACCTAGCATTTACTAGTGTGCAGGGTCCAAGAGAAGCTCTTGCTTTTGTGGCTAGGGGAAAGAAATAGTTTGTGCTCCAGACTGTATTTCCCTGCTTCATACAAGCCCAGATGGTGAGATGACTGGCAGATCTGTACTTCTGTCTGTTCCTATCAATGAAATGTAATCTCTGTCTTGCTGCTTTCATATCTGGATGAATCCTGGGGTAGTGAATTTGGAGTGTGGAATCATCCGCATATGTTTGGAGACACAACTGAAGCTTTATTATTATTGTGGTCCTTTCTCTTCTTTGTTAATTATCCCTGTAGTGAAAGAGGGAAAAGGAATAAAGTTTTCTCTCTTCTGAGATTCTTCAAAAATGGGACATCAGTCTGGATATTAGCAACTATACCTCCTTTTGATTTAAAGGGATATTTATAGAATTGCAATGAGTGGTTTTTGCAAACTGCAAGCAGAGAAAATGGATTTATACTTGCAGAAATCTATATTGGATTGGACAGTGTTTCTTCCAGGTGAGTTCTAGGACATCTGTATGTTGTGTCTTTGAGAGGAGCCTGTCAGTTGCCCTGAATTTCTCAGAGCCAAACTGGTTACCTTGTTCTTTCAGTGTTTTCCGACTTTGACTTTCACTTACTAAAAACTGATATGCAATAAAAGAATACTTTAAATTACATATATTCTTAAACCTAAAAGTGTTGCAGTCTAAAGAGTTGTATTTATTTGTCCACTCCTTTTAGCTCTAGGAACTGATAAAGATTGAAATATGCTTGAAGAAACATTTTAAATGGATGAAATGCTTAAACATATCAACATCGTGTTTCTGTCACTCCAGTAAGTTGTCATTTATTGTACTCACTCTGAAGGGCTTTGCAGATATTTCCTATGACTCTTTCATTTAAGCTTGGATTCATTTTGAAGAAGTTGACTGAAAAGGCAAAGCAAGGATTTAATGAATAATATATTGAAGTAGATTTCAGAAACTGTATGCTATCTTACTTCCTTTCACCCCTCAAATATGTGTGTAAATATGTGTATACCTCCCCCTGTCTTTCCATGGGCTTGTCCAAAAATCCTTGCATTCCATCCTCCAACTCCTTCATCTTTGATTGAAACAATTCCAGTTTCTTTCATCTCTCCCACATCCTCAGGAACTTTTCAACACTGGCTCTGATAGAACCAGCTCTCTGCCTTTTCTTTGATTCCTATTACTTCAAAGTAACAGTAAACTTTTGATGTGAAGGAGAAAATTTCAGGAGGAAGAGAGGGATGCAGACATTTAATGACATTTTCCTGGGAAGTTTCCCAGCATAATATTCCTGAAAGCTATTCCCTGAAGGTATAATTACAAAGTAAAATGTAGGTGTGATTGCAGCACACTAAGACTAAAATGAATATACGTGTATCTCTGTATCTACATATACAACAACACAGGGACTAATAACTAAAATTCAAACTGGGGGTTGAAGTACACAGCTGCCAATCTGTGACTGCATCTCCATTGCTGCATTACTGTGCACTCCGAAGCTAGAACAAAGACACCTATGGACATTTCTCTCTCTGATTTCAAGTATAAACTGGAGACCTTGGCTTAACTTCTAGCTGCCAAATTAATGATAAAGGATTTGATATTCCAGTGGCTCAATGCTCTGCCAGTTCTGTCCTATAAACAGGAATTTGCCCTTACGGAGACTGTAATCCTAGGGAATCAGATAGGAAGGAATCTTGGTCTGACAGACTTTACCATATTTTTCTGGAAATGCTCAATATCTGTTTTGTCCCTTGGCTCTTTAAAACCAATTGCTGTACACGCACAAGTGAATTTTGCACAATGCACAAAAGCACATTCCTAATCACATGAAAAATTTGGAAATACTCTTACGTAACAAATTACAGTTCAATGATAAACAATTTTGGAGACGTGGTATGCTTTGCTTCTCTTGTGTGGGAGCCATTAACTACAACAGTGGATTGTAGGTCATTCTGGACTCCTTCTTTGACAGTAGAAGTTTGCAACCATATTGGAACATCTTCTTTAATATTTTGAGAAATTTTGAGCAGCATTTGAGTTGGTTGCTCTGGCTTCAAGATATTTTTGAGCTTCTTTACATAGTGAATAACTCATGGAATTCCTGAATGTCAATTAGAAGTAAACATTACAATTAAAGCCAGTTAGACAGAAATCAGCTAAAAGTTCAAAACCAATACTTAGCCTGCCAAATTAAACTGCAGAAAATTGCATCTGGGAAGATAAGTTAGATTGTTTTATTTTTGAACAAGATGCAGTTTCTACAAAATATTTCCCATATAGTTTACAATTCTTATTTTAATCTCTTCCCAAGAGGCTGACTTCAAGTTTATTGCACTGTGTTTTCTAGTGCACTCATAATTTTGGATCTATTTAATTTCTTCCTCTTATCTTTTTTTTTTTTTTTAGTATTTCCTACAAAGATTTATTCAGGTTGGAAAATTTAATTTGTTTAGCTTTTTTTTTTCACTACAGTCTCAAAGGGCTCTTCATCTCCTTTCACTACTTTGTTAATTGTATTTTATTTTCACCTGTTTAAGGCTATTTCCCCAAGGACTTTGCAGGATTAAGCTTTCGTTCAATAACAAAGAATTCAAGTCTCAAGTTCAGATTATAACTAGTCATGTGAGTGTATGTATAACAAGCTTGAGACTGTGCTCAGATCCCCTGCCCTTTTTTATCTTTCAGGGGAGAATAACTTGAGCTTGCATTTCCACAAGGTATCTGCATCTAACATGTTTGTTTGAGGTCACATTTACTTCAAATATTAACACTTCTTTAAAATTCTGTGCAATTACTCAATTCAGTGCTTTAACTTTTAATGATATCTATAGTCTTTAGCTATAAAAAACACTTTAAAATGTCTTTTTCAGTTGAAATTGAAATATCTTGTAAAGATAATTGGAAATATTTTCCATTGCACTGGCAGATCATGGTGCTCCTACCTGGACACAAATGTAGGAATAGCAGCTATATCACTGAAATAACCCTGTGTAGAATCATCTGAAAAAATCCTAGAGCAAGTATATTCTGCCTGGGTGCAAAGTTTATATTGTTTTTAAATGCTACATATCTTATTAACTCAGAGATGCAAGTCCAGAGAAGTTATTAGGCATTTTTTAAACCTGCCTCAGGAACTATTTGCTATGCTTTGTTCTCAATACCATGGATCTAAACTGGTTATGGCAGAACACATCATAGTATTCCAAGACATATTTTTATTTTATTATATTAAAAAGACATGCCATTTATAAAATGTTATGATTAGCATAATTTTAAAATTTTTTAGGTCCCTCTTGTGTGATTGGTTTCTGTAGGTCATAACCGAGTTTTCTTAGCAAACTCCAATACCTACTGCTAATATCCTAAGTGTGCTTAAGCCAGTCAAATGATAAGTTAACCTCTAATTTTAGAGCTAATCCAGAAATATTTTTGCATTCCTTTTAGTAACTATAATATAGCTTTAATATACTCTGTACGGTTCCTCTGATCTATCAAACATGGATCATGCATTTCTGACAATCCTCTTTGGACCCATGCTGTGATCATAAGTGCTAGTAGATTGCAGGACACTTTTGTGGCTATATCCTACAAAGCAGGACTGCTTTTTACAAATGCATTAAACATTAATACAGACAAATGTGAAGTTTTTTAGTGCAGAAGCGTTATTTGCTTGGACATGTATGTATTTTTTATTAATAATTTTTACCATACCACACACTTCTCTCTAGAATTTGAGCTCTAAAAATGATTCCTTGGACTTAGTAAATGTTGTTTCATTTAAAACCAAGGGAACAAATGAAAATTGCTCAGATTTACATTTCAGTGAAATTTCATGAGTAATGCATGAACTATGTTTCAGAACTGACTTGTACAGGGCCTTAAGTACCTTGTAACACTCATCACCTTCCATAAGGAAACTGCAGAGAAGAGAAATTCTACCCCCCTTTCTTTTCCAAACTACAGAAAATCTGAAAGAATTGTGATGGAGGCAATTATTGGTCAAGAAAGTTAAAAATGTTTATTTTTAATTATCAGGGAATGTCCTGATTTAGTTACTTGTTACTAACCAGGGGACATCACAGAAAATACTTGTATTCCTGATGCATGATGTGCAGAAGTCACTATCAGGACTTTTCAGTGTGAGTTTAATACGAATGGATAGATCCACTGCCAAGAAACCTGCTGAAGGAAGCAACCACACCAGCTCAAACCCTTACGAAAGCTTCTTTCTAAAGCTCCTCAGGTATTTTTCTTTGTTTTGTTGGGATTTGAGATTCTGACTCCAGTTTTAAATTGATTGTTTTATCTGACATGAAAATGGTTTTTCCTATAAGCCTACAATAATCCACTATCACTGTCTATTGCTATCCTAAAGTTATTCCTAAAGCACGACCTACTTTTATGATAAAGAAACCCTTCCCATCATATACTACTACTACACATTCTTTTGCATGTTAACATAATAGTATGTATCACAGCTGACCTTTATTATCTATATAATCCTGCTGAATAGGACAATAACTTCCAATACTTTTCATTCAAATTTAACCTCTCTTGTATAACATGTATTAGGTTGCCAGTTTAAGTTCTTGTGTGCATAAATCTACTGCAAGGTTATAAAAACCTAGAAGAAATGCCAAACCATAATCAATGAACAATGTGTGCACATAGATGCAATATGAAGAGGAGAGAAATTAAAGATTTCAATGACAACTCTAAGCAGCTACTGTTGACATTAGAAATGCAAGGATTAAAATGATATCTGCATTGAAATGCTAACAAGTATGATGATTTAGACAGTGTGCCCTGTTTCTAATTATTATGCATAGCTTGCCTAAAACATAAGTAGTTGTAACCTTTGTGTGAAGAGCAAAGTCAGGAAATGTTAATCCATGGGGAAACCATCACTTCTCTCCAACTGCCACAGAGAAACTCTAGCTGAAATGATTGCTCTTGTTCTCCAGTTCAGGGGAAAAAACATCCTCTTTATGGTTAAATACCCCCTTTTATGCTGTGTATGTATTAGTCAAATTGATTTCCATGAGAGTTCTCCAGGCTGGTACAACACTATCATTCAGTGAATCTACAAAGGGAGCTGGAGAAGGGAAAATGAGAAATTTTAGAAAAAAGATTGTCTGAAAACCTGGAAATAGCAATTTTACCAAAGCTGGCAAGACTTGAGACAGGGGAACCAATATACAGGTTATCTGGAAAGAAAGTGTCTGGTGGGAAGGTCAGAATTTGAATTTAAACTTCACTTAGAGCTCTGGTCTTCTCTCCTACAGGCTAGTCACCTGTCTAAGGCCCAGTGTCACTTGCTGGGCAGGAAAGGGCTGCTGGAGAAAGTTCTTAAGAGTGCTTTTGGCAGTGATTTGTCTATAATGCTTATGCACGTCCTGCCCTCTCAGGGTCTGTTCTGGCTACCTTTTGAAACCTTTTGTGGCAACCAGTCCTTGACACTTTAACAGGACTTATAGCCAGTAGTTTCAGCTAAACTGCCATGGGTTTTGAGTGCTAGGACTGGAAATTATTAAGGAGAGAAATAACATATGGCTGGCTGCAAATTGCAAACAAACTCTTTAAGTGAGTAGACATCACTCTTTGATAGTCTGATCATAATCCTCAAAGCTGTTGTGCTTTTGCTGCTCCCAGCTTCATGGTTACTTCACTGAGTATGTTTTTTGCTTGAAAGGATTTAGTCAGCTTCAAGTAAGAAACTACTTCTTGCCCTGATTTTCATATTTCTGCACAAGAACTTCTGATTTGTTTTCATGCACATCAATGCATGCTGTTGCCATCAGAATTGATTTTTGCAGTTGAATT
This sequence comes from Rhagologus leucostigma, assembly GCA_013397725.1. Taxonomy (NCBI): domain Eukaryota; kingdom Metazoa; phylum Chordata; class Aves; order Passeriformes; genus Rhagologus; species Rhagologus leucostigma. The sequence goes on along the minus strand of VZTD01004963.1, from coordinate 18,628 downwards.
TTTTTTTCACTTGGATCCATCCTGAAGACTCCTGTTTTTAAGTGTTGTGCTGCTTTGGCTTCTCAGTCATCTTTCTCCAACATAAATAGAGAATGTTAAAGAATGAAAAACCTAATTTAGAAATTTTTGTGTTCTTCAGTATTCTCTTCTTGTTCTTCAGTGTATCTCATGTATTTCATACATACACTTTTCAGTGCGTGGGCTATCTGCCATTGTACAATGCAGAGGTGTCACCACTGAATTGAGTTGGAAGGGACCTTAAAGATCACCCTGCTCCACCCCTGCGGATGCTGAAAGCCTGGTTGCAGGGAGATTTTCCAGCATCCTGCCAGCTTCCGTGAGAAAGTGAGGACTTTCACGCGGATGATGGCCGAAAAACAGTTAGAGGTTTTTTGTAAACTAACTTCTTTATCTTGCAGGTGCAAGATGTTTTGCAGTATTGTTATTATTAACTGAAGAATTGTTTTGAAATGAGTGTTGTAGAATTTAGCCAATCATTCTGAGAGGTGGATAGTCAAAGAACCAGTACCCTTATGCCATTCAAGCAAGCTAGGGGATATAAGCCACTCTGTATATTAATAAATAATTCCATTATTTCACTTTTCCTGAACTTGAACCTGTGTCATTTCTCTTAGTCCTCGGGACAACAGTGACACACCCCCCCACTCTAAGTAAAATTACACCCAATTGTAATACAAATACTTTTAGCTGATGGGAGAATATTAAGATTCCTTTTAACTTTTTATGCAAAAATAATGAAACTACACAGAGGTAACTTGATTTTCTGAAAACAAAGTATAAGGTGGTTCTGAAATCCTAGTTTCAAATTTGCATGTGTTCACCCATCTCAACCCCAATTTCCCAGTGTTGGCCTATGCTACATAATTCCATTATTTTTATGAGGAAAAATATATACTGAGTTTGGGCTCAGATCATTCCCAGACTCTTAAAGAAGAAGGAATAGTTTACATTTTTCTAGAATAGCTTATGGCTATAACCTAGATCTTAGCAATAAACCTTATTTATATTCAAGAAGGCAAAATGTAAACAGCAGCAATAACAGAGAAAAATCAATGGAAATATAAGTGAATATCAAAGCTTTACAATACAGGTGCAGACATAGGAAAAACTGTGTCTCCCTTACTCATATATGATCTGAGCAAACAAAGGTCTCTTGAGAACTAACCTCAACAACTATAGGTACTGGATCAAGGAAGTGAAAGCTTTGATTCCTACACAGCTGCTTGAGATTTGAGCCAGACGTGGTGGCTACCAGGGTGAGCTAAATCTGTGGAATGGAAATGCTGAGCTCGGGGGAGAAAGTATGCTTGAGGAGAAGAAACTCTTTCATGGCTCAGCCTACTTAGAGTGTATCCTGTATTTTAAAAGCATATCAATAACTCAGAAAGTGAATCTGTAGCTGTACTAGCAAAATCAGTGCTGTGTCCTCAAACAGAACAGGATGAAAATTAGGTCTTTAAAACCAGAAAAATAAACAAACATTGAAGAAATTCAGGATCTTGTAATTTTTCATCATGTTTTATTCCTAGCAGTTACTTTGACACTTCACAGACTGTTTTTGAAATTTTATTTTAATTGTTCATGAATTATTTTCACTTGACACCTTCAGATGAGGCTGTTATGATTTTTTTCTTAAAACTCTTTTATTATTTCTTTTCCCATTAAATTGAACACTAACAGTTATGTTTAACATTTATATTTACATTTTCAATCCCAAAACATGCAGATGGATGTCTCCTTTAAAAAAATGCTCCTGGGATGCACTTGATATGTTAAATTTCAACTTGTAGTAAATTTTTACAGTTGAGTTATAAACCTCTGGGAAATGGTAGGGTGGGTTATCACAAAAATGCTAATACAACCCTAACTCCAGCAGTGATATTGTAATAGATACATCATTAAGTTTCCATTCTTATGGAACACTTGGTGTACAGAATATTTACATTTATAGTACTATAGTGTATCTTACAGTGTCCCTTCAGGTAACAGCAAAATGATAGTTTCATGTAGAAAATTATGTGACATTATTCTAATATACCCATGCTGATTTAAGCTCAGAGAAGCTTAGGAGCAGGATTGTCATAATGCCTCCCTATATTAGCCTAGAAAGCATTCAGCCCCTTTTAACTGTTAGTTTAGTAGTTGTTCAGAAAATGCCGATAATTCACAGGACTTTTTATCCCTCTGGCTTCTACAGTAATTGCATCATACTGGGTAGGTTTCTTTTTTTTTTTTCTTAAAATCTAATATTCAGACTTGCTTTGTGTGAAGTTCAAATATGAAATGCTTTTTCAATGTGTTTTTGCTACCTGTTTGTATATTTACCAATTTATCTATGTAGGTTTTATACTAAGTGTCATTTACCCTTAAATGCTCATGGATAATTGCTTTGCATTCTAACCATAGCAGGAAAACTTGTTAGGGAGAAATTGTTACATTGTTTGGAAGCAGACAATCACATTACACCCTTTTCCTGGACTTACTTTAAGAATGGCAAGGAACACGGGAAAAAAAGGAAAAGCCTTTGAAAGAATGACTGTGATCTTTTGTCGCTGAGGATGGACAGTAAGGAGAGATCCACTGATGAGGGCAAAGAAAGATTCACCAAAGTCAAAAAAATGGGCGACAAAAGTTTGCATGAAGTCACTTGCAGCATTTGAGCCTGATGAACTATTCTCCAGCACTTTATGATCATCCTGGCCAGCATGGCCATGTTATTTCTGCTTTGCTTTATTGCCTGAAGACACATTTATGTTTTCGAAAATACAAGAGGATTTGCCTGAACAGAGTAAAAAGCAAATTTTATATAAGTTACTGAATGTCTTTCAGATATTTTGAAGGTAGAGAATAATGTTTGGGTCTGATTTTTGAGGGCTGAACCTGCATGACTGTACAACAGGACATGTAGGCGTGTGCTGCTTACATGATGCAAGTCAACTGAACAGACAAACAGGAGTTTTTCATAACAACTCCCCATGTGTGGAAGCCTAGAAGAAAAGGTGGGTGATATGTATGTCTCAAACACCTACAGCTGGATTGTTGTGGAGCCAGCCAAAGATTGCTGATAAGAACATGCTGTGAGAAAGAACAGGATGTGGCTGGAGAAGAGGGACTTCATGAAGGTAGGGCAGCACTGGTCTGGGACACACATACTTATTCTGGCTCCTGGAGATAAGCTCAGGACAGTAGAAATAGCAGTAGACAGCACAGGTGTAGAAATGAGGCTGAGAAGCAAACATGGGCTGTAGGAGGGGGATCAAGACCACCAGAGACCCCCAAAGCTCTCCAAACCATTTCCACAAAGGTCTAGGAGAACAGACTGAACATAACTAATTTGCATAGAAAGTGAGTGTCATGGTTTGACACTGGCCCAACGCCAGGCACCCACGAGAGACACTCGCTCACCCTCCCCTACCATAGCTGGGCAAAAGCAGGGAAAAGAGGAAAAAAGGTTAACGGAGGCTTCATGGGTGAGATAAGGAGAACGGGAGAAATATTTCAAGGGCAAAAACAGGCTCAACCTTGGTTGCTAAGTGAGATTTATTACTAACAGAATCAGAGGAAGGTAATGAGAAGTAAAATAAGCCCTTAAAACACCTTCCCCCTCCAGACCCTCCCTCCTTCCCACCGACAACACAGGGAGGCAGGGCAGGGGGGTTTTGGTCAGTCCATCACCGGGATTTTCTTCCTCTGCTCCGAGAGAAGAGTCCTTCCCTGTGAGGCTGTGGGGTCCCTCCCACAGGAGACAGCTCTCCGTGAACTTCCTGGCGTGGGTGCACTCTCACGAGCAGCAGCCAAACCGCAGCTGCTGCAGTGTGAGTCCCTCCCACGGGCACACAGTCCTCCCAAAACTGCTGTGCTGTGGGTCTCTCCCCACGGGGTGCAGTCCTCCAAGGACAGGCTGCTCCAGCCTGGAAGCAAGGGCCCTCTCTCTCCACTGGGCCTTCCACTGGAACACAGCCTCTTCCAGGCATCCACCCGCTCCAGCACGGGCACCTCCCCCATGGGCTGCGGGTGGATCTCTGCATCCCCCGTGGGCCCGTGGGCTGCAAGGGGACAACCTGCTTCACCACGGCCTGCAGAGGAATCTTGGCTCCAGTGCCTGGAGCACCTCCTCCCGCTCCTTCTCCACTGACCTTGGTGTCGCCACATTGTTTTTTTCCCTCACGTGTTCTCACCTCCTCCTCTCCCCTGACTAGAAGCAAAAACCCATGACTTTGTTTTGATTTTCTTCTTAAATATGTCATCACAGAGGCGTTATCAGTCTCTCTCATTGGCCCAGTTCTGGCCAGCAGCATGTCCATCTTCAGAGCCATCAGCCATTGGCTCTGCCAGACATGGTGGGAAGCTTCCAGCAGCTTCTCACAGGAGCCATCTCTGCAGCCCCTCTGCTACCCAAAGCCAGGCCGTGCCAAACCAATACAGTGAGAGAATTATCTCCAGGGCAGGGAAATCTTATCTATGAAAAGGTACCCCCATGAATGTGCCCCAGGATTCTGGAAACTCCACCAGCTTGATTGATGCCAGAGACAGGACTGGTAATTTACCTTTCTTTTTCTCTCTCTTCCTTTCTTTAATCCAGCTCTCCTTCTCTCTCTCTCTCCCTCTCTCCCCTGCCTTTCACCTTACCCCTTTATCTGAAACTCACTGCTTGGGCTTATACTAGGAGATAAAGGACGACCATACCAATTTCCATGCCAAGTGTATAATTTACTAATAAACCCCATATGTTCTTCTTTGGACCCTCTGACATTTGTGTTTCCATTTGACTGCAAGCATCCATGAACCTTGAGTGCTTCTTTCCCCTTAAGGGTGGGATGCCACACCCTATTGCTAAATAAGTTATATAGCTGTACCCGAGGTGCGAATGTTCTGGAATAAACACTGAGGTACAATGGCCCAAGTAAAGGTCCCATGTCTACTAAAAGGTAACATCTTTTGTTCTCAAAATGCATGTAGAAAGGCAACAACAGATTGCTTCTAACGGGGAAAAAAGGGCCACAATGAATCTTTTGCTCTGAAAATGCATTTGGGCTAAGACTTTTCCCAGAATATATCTGAAGAGCTATTTTGTAACGTTCCAGTGCAATTAGTAATTTACAGGAGTTATGACTGTATTCCTGCAGAGCTTTGTTTGATCCAAAACACACAGCAGTTACCAAGTACTCTTCTGTAGAGTGCATGCAGCTATAAGAGAATGACATTTGAGTTAATTAATCTGTGGAAATACTGTTAGAGAGAAAGAGACTAATGTTGACGACTTGTCAGATTCTGCTTGCTTTCTGAAAATACTTCTGTGACAAAAGATACTAGCAACAGGCATCAGTACCAGCACATCACCTTGTTAATCTGTTCCGTTTTGTTTCTCTGCATTCAAAGAGCAATCAGAAATTTTCTGTTGGAATGAATCTCATTTTAAATTAGGACAACAAAATAAGAACGAAAATAAAGCTCCATCAGAGAAAAAGAGCACATTTGTTTTTTTTTGCACAGACTTCACTAGAGTTGCTGCTGGTCTCTGCAGACTTCTCCAGCTTTTTAAAACCTTACATGGCAACAGCCACAGCATGTATAGGTATCTAATTGTTGTTATATTTATGGTTGTGGATAGAAGTTTTCCACTTTAATGAGATTTCCTCTAAGTACCATCATCCATGACTTCATCCTCTGGAGGCACTAAACCTTGAGTTTGTCTCCTTAACTTTGCCCTGTCCTGGTGAGGGCACGGGTGAGGATGTAGGACATGAAAAGCATGACCAGCATTTCACTTTAGAGGATGTAGGCTTTTACTGCGATAGGAGGGGACCTACGCTTGAGTATATGGGAAGTGTGTTTGGTGGGGCTGGGAGGTTATAGTCATTAGAATAATCTCAGAGCTCAGAGCTTGCTTTTAGATGTGGAGGTTGCCAGCCAGCTGTCAAAAATGACTGAATTAAACAAAAATAGCTGAACTGAGAAATTACTTTAGTCTTATTGCTCAATCACTTATCCTATTGTGATTAAGCTTTATAATTTAGAAATACAGAATAAAATGGTATGTCTTACACACATTTAAGTTGCGTGATCCTCTGTGACTAGTAGCTAGCACCATGGATTTCATACAGGCCGTATCTCAATCAGAAACACTATGCCGGCAAACTTTTGCCATTTTAACCATTTTTGAAAAAAGGTTAATCCAAGGGCAGGTAATTATCTGATCCTAAATGGGGAGAACAGCATTAAAATGCACAAATATGTGGAATTTCAAGAAATTATCTATATAGAATAACTTGATGAACAAATTGAGAGAGTGAGTCTGAGAATACCTTTAGATATTTAGATATTAGTCATCATTGTGTATTGTAACTTACCTTTATGCTGCTGAATATGTAAAGTTACAATGTGTCCTGGGCATACATAGAGACTGTCTTTTGAGGTTACTTTGGAAGAAAGGAAGTGGTCTTGGGAAGAGAAGAAGTGTGACACACTCCAGTAGCTTCCCCTGTTCGCTCAAGGAGGTTCCCTAGAGATTTTTTGTTTTGGAAGCACCTGCCCTTGTCCCATGATAGAATCAGTCATTAGAAAGAACAAGACAAAGGCCTGCAGAGCAAGAGCAATCCACAATCAGAAAATATTAGGCATTAGACGGTTAAGAGGTAATGAGAGAATCCAGATTCTGCATACTGACCTCATGATCCCCACAAAAGGGACCTGTGGGAACACGGGTTGTAACATTTTGGGAAATACGCTTGTTAGCTGAAAGGGGTAATTCCGAATGGCAGTATTACGTATTCAGGATCAATGAGCCTTGACTGAATCTTTTTCTCTCTCTGTGTAATTAAAGATTCTGCCTAGATCATGTAGGTTGATTTTATACTCTTCCTCTTTACATCCACATAGAAGAGGGATGGTTTTCTGCAGTGCAGTAAAAGGATGCATTGGATCTGTGATGGGATATGACATTGCTAGGGTATTGCAAGTGAAGGTAGTTAATTATTTTAAAAGTTGTAACTGGTCAGAAGTTCATGCCTGGTGCTTTCTTAGTGGTACTTACAGAATGCTCTTTTGTAAGGACGCTCCTGAATTCACTGGGTCCTTTGGAAGTTACCACCTTTAGAGTTTTGTCATTTCGCATCTAATAAGTTGCTTCCTTTTTTCCTCATAAATGACAGAAGGCAAATTGAACAAAAACTTTGCAATTGAGACATAATTTCCTTCCTCTCGTCACTGCTTTCTAGGTAGTCACTGACATTTATGTCTCTTTGGGTAGTGCCCACAGTAATACAGTCCACATTTTATTCTTGCTTGTCTTACTTTCCACCATTCTTCACCAATTATAAATGTGCAATAGGAGTTTTTGAGAAAACCTCAATTTTAATCGCTAACATGGAATTTCTTTTTAGACTTCTCTGTGTTCATTTCTCGTGCTAGAGAAATTTATTAAGAGAGGAAGAAGATAAGGATGTGTAGGTTCAGTTTGCATTGCCCAGTACATGAAAAATGAGACAACTATTTTACTTAGTTCTTCATATAAAGTCCATTCAACACAGTGGTCTTTTCAAAGTCATTAATTTGTTATCATATTAAACCCAATTAGCGTTCCAATTTGTGGGGTTTAGTCTATGGTTTCTTTTTTTTTTTATTTTATTTTATTTTTTTTAATAAAAATCATAATAAAGAGTTTGGAATAACTAGAAAACAGAAAAAATCTGAGCTGAAAAAACTATCTTGAATATTTTGGTGTCAGAATTTTCTTTTCCCAAAGGCACTTAAGATCTGAAAGAACAAAGTAAACATCTGGCTGTGGTGAACCTATGCTCAGGAGCAATGACTTGAAATTTACTCACACTGTTGAGCATCAGTGGAACTTTGTACTACACTGTACAGGTAAGAATTAATTATCATCACAGTTTCTTAGCAAATTTTGCAGGATGTTTAACATTTTGATGGGGTAGCCTCCTGCATTTTAATATTCTGTTATTATCTTGGTGGATTTGGCAAGACGTTAATCCTGAAAAATAAACTAATCTCCCCAACAGGAGGGGAGAGAACTCCATAGGAAATGGATCCAACTTCATCTGCCATGCCCTTTCTGTTTATATCTCACTTTGCCTTTCACAACAAAGTTGATACTTTTTACTAGTTTAGGAAGGTTATTTGCTATTCTGGAGACAATCTGAAATCTTTGGAATGACTTTTTAAGAAGCATAGTATTTGAGTATGAAAATTAAATATGTACCTTCCTTCTTAAACAAATTCTTCTAAACTGCTTATTATGTCTCTGTCAACAAAATGCTTACATGTGAGCCCAACTCTGTGGCTCAAAGCAGAGTATTGTGTGGAGGCATTCTAAGTGGAAGAGAGAAGGAACAGAGTTGTAACTTTTGTCAAAAATATTGTCAGGATGTTATATCAGGTTTGAAATGGAGTGAGAGAGAGCAGGGAGAAAGGCATTTGCCACAGAATATCTATTACCTCAGTGGAAAGGTCACTGACTTTTGGGATTGAGGATCCTGCTTCAAATTCTAGCGTTAGAACAGGCTTGCAAGCTAAATTTTGAAACTGAGTTATCTTTTTATTCTTCTGCTACAGACTTTCTTGTGTTTCTTAAAATGTGCTTGGAAAATTGTAGGTGGATGAATTGCCAAATGTAGACTTTTCTTTGCGTATCACCTCAACCAATTGCACAAGTACTGCAATGGGTGAAACGCTCTGGTCTCCGCAGAGCATGACACTGCTGCTGTAAAATGAAGCATTTTCTCTGTGTATGGCAGGGACATCTGGGATCTTCCTGCCTATTATCACTGAAGTGTTGTAGATACCATCTGGGTAGAATACCATGTTTTCACATCTTCCATTTTATCTATGTATCTATGAGGCTCCCTCTCTGGCAAGTTTCAGAAGATCCTCAACACTGCTGTTCCTGTTTCTTCCACTTCCAGCTGGCACTTCATTACAAAAGGCTTTCAATATACCACGTTTTGAGCACTGTGAAGGCTAATATCAGGGAAGATCATGGATTTTATACCCAGCAGCTATATTCTCAGTTATTGTCATAGTAGAGGCATGTACAATACATTTCTAAAGTACTTCAGAGACTAAAGCTGACCCCTTCTGGGATAGCTTGCTGAAAGGTCTCTCTAGTGTCAGTTTGTCAGCATAGTTTTCTTTCTGAAACCTGTAATTGAGAATGGAGGGAAAAAGTACATTTTGCAGTAACTTCTATAGAAATGCAAGTACCAAACTAAAGGTAGCAGTGAGCAAGGTTGCAATTGCTAGTGGAAGACGGCTTGAGAATAAATTGATTTTAAACCCAGCAGTTTTATAGCTCCCTTCCTCAAGATAATAAAGACTTGGTGCAGTCTATCACAGCAATAAAAACTTTATAAAAATATTTGAAAACATCTTATTTTATAGATATATAGCTGTGTAAAATATAGTTCCAAGTGAAACATATAATACTAGTTTGAATATAACATTCAACTAACATTGCTGTCAGTGTAATGCACATACCCTAGGAGGTTCATATTTTGGACCTGTGCTTGGTTTTAATTAGGTCTAACTCCCAATATCATATCTAGATAAGTAAATATGTATTGTCTTTGAGCCCACATGCATTTTTATATATGTACAGAAACTACTGTATCGTTATCTCCCATTATTCCTGGATCAGAAATAATTTACTCATGTTCCCTTTTGTCTCTCTTGATCAAGTGTTTGAAATTATTTTAATGCATAAAGAAATGCATGTACAATGGAATCCCCTATAACTCATATTTATAGTTTAGTCGGGATATAAGAAACTCAAATTTAAGTGTCCACTCTGGCCTTGCATCCAAAGCCCAAATCTTCATTTCTCACACAACAATAACATAGCAATAACTCTAACTGTAAATCTTCTAGTGTCTTTCGGATTGGAAGTGTATTTGTATCTCTATGGTTATGATCTGAACTATTATGAATGAATATTATCTCAGATTTGAACTGAATATTATCTCAGATTTGAAAAAAGATTGTCTTTTTCTTGCTCATCTTTGGAGGGGCAAATAGGGGAAAATGTTCTCTGTGATAAAAAAAGGAAACTGTTCTACATCTTCAGTTAAGACTGAGGTTTTTCTAAAATGCAGAAGTTGGTCAATATATTACTAATGTAATGCTTGAAATTCTTGTTTGTCCACTTGCTTATTAACTTCATCGAGAACCTTCTGGAAGCAAAGTGTAAGCTGTGTTCTGCATATATCTCAGCACCCAACAAACCTGAGCCTTCTTCATCATTCTTTGCCACACAATCTATTTTTACAAGCATTTTATAGCCTCCCTGCCCAGAGGAGGGAGAGTCTAAAATTAGACTCCTAAATTGCTAGGTAGGTAGGGATTTTCAAAATCTTGTAGTGACTCATAATCAATTCCTATTAAATTAATTCAGATTTCTACATTTTTAATAAAAGTGAGAACACTTTCAAACATTGGGCAATAGGCCAAATAGTAACACACTGCTTATGGACACTTTTTTTGGTAGAAGAAAGACTATTAAGAAAATAGTATATTGTTAATTTATGAAAAGTAGGAAAAAATCTGTTATGAGAAATATAAGGCAAAATGCCCTCTCCTACAGACCATTAAGTTCAGTGTCAATAGACTACATATCATTTAAACAAATAGGTGTAAATATTAAAATAAAATGGATTTTCATGGAAAAGAGAGTACCACCCTTTAACTTACACCTTTGAAAAAAGTCTCAAACACAGTTTTAATGTAGCATCCAAAACCTCTTCACGGAATAAACTGAAAACATAGTATATCAATTCAGTAGTCAGTCGTCTGACAGCCAAAGACCAAGGAAATTCTTGTTTATTAGCCTTTTTATGGTTTTTTTTTGAATACTTTCATGGAAGACTTATGAAAATACCACTTTTAATTCAGAAAAGAACATGTTCATCTGAATCCTACCATTTTGTGCTGAGGTTGTTTAGTTATAAGGCAGAGGCAGACTACTAAGTTGCTCTACTTTAGTGTTACTATTTTGGTTTTCTTTACTCAAGGTGTTTTTCAGGTTTCCTATAATAAATGGAGCTTTCCCATGCTTTCTCGAGGGAATGGATGTTTTCTGTGCTTTGCTGATATTGTGGAAATGTAGATGGGAGTTAACTACTTAGTAGGATTTTCCCATCATAAGTTTGTCACCATGTTAAGTGAAGCAGTGGCATTCTAAGCATTAGGAGTTGTGTACTTTGAAATCACTCTTCTGTTTTATTTCTTGTCTGAGTTTTTGTGAAAAGTCATCTTTTGTATCTGATAGATGTTTTTATCTTAGCGTAGCCACTTAAGCAGAAAATTAGCAACTACTACATGAAAATTGTTTAGCTATAATTAATTCAGTATTACAGAAACCCTCCAACTTTGGTGGTGATATGTTTTTTGTATTCTTCAACATTCACATTTTAGATGAGATTTGCCCTTCCAATTTTGCTTAAGTACCCAGTATTGTATAACTGAAGCTATTCTTTATACTTTCTATTGTATTTACCTTATCTTTTCAGAATGCCACGGTGGTCATGTTTGCGGTTCAGTAGGCAGATGCTTTCTGGAGGTGACTGGTATTTCTGAGCACAGATAATGAGTTGAGGGAACTTTAATCGTGGGACTGTTGCTTGAATTCTATATCAACTGCACAGCTGCTGAAGCTGTATCTTTCATGCACAGTATACCATGTTGAAGGACCCTTTGAATACATTAACTTGTGTACAAGTGAATGCCTACAGTATAGTTATTTAGAAGAAGACCAAGGCTTGATTTCATGTTTTATCACACTGAGAAATTGCAGGATGCCTTCAGTCAGTTCCATCACTCCTAAGAAAAACTTGTATTTTAGGGGAAGATAGAGGAGATGCATGTAAATACTAAGCTGACTTTGCCTTCAGTCTGATGAAATGTGGGCAGGTATTGCAGAACTCACCCCTAAAAACTGAAAAAACCTGTGTCAAAGTTTTTGTATAAAAATTGCATAGAACAAATATCAGGAAGCGGCTGAGTTGACCTTGAAATGAAATTAGACTCTGAAAATTATCTATTCTCAAACAGCTGCTTGAATTCTGTCAGCAGCTTTGCTCTCAGACCATTTTCCAGTGATGGGCATCAGCAGCACTAAAGGCATTGTCAGAACTGATTGCAATTGCCCCTTGTTAACAGTCTCAGCAAAAAGAGACTGAGAGCCTTAGGACTAGGTATCTCTTCTCTCCAAAGGTGGTCATCTCAGTGGATGCTGAAGAGCAATAATTTGTTGATTATGTGTGTGCTATCTGATGTGAAGAGCAGAGTGCCTCAGGCTGCAGCTCCACCAAATGGTAGGTCAGGCTTTTGAGTGGAGAGCAACAAATAAAAAATCGCTCAAATGCAAACGACAGAAACAGTATAGCCTCACTCTGCTGTCTCAGCAGTTCTTGCCCAGTCATTTAGCCCCTGTCCTCCCACAGAAGGCGTAGATCTGGCATAAGCATTGTAGCGCTTGCTGTGTGGGTGACTGGAAATACGTAATTGTGTGCTCGTGCCGGAGAAGGGAGACGCGGACACCAGGTGGTCATCAGCGTAACTCGTTTATTTCAGATACAGCGGTTGATTAAATACAGTTCTTAACTAGCTCATACATATTGCAAAAGTAAAGCTCATCATTGGCTAGCGTCATTTTGTTATACTTCTGCATTCTTGCGATCCTGCTCCTACCTCCTGTTTACAAGTTCCAGCTAAGACTCCCTCTTTCCAAGGACACCCTGACCTCGACACTACCCCTATCCTACATAGCTTCTAGCTCTAGTAAGTTAATCTGACTATGGCCCTTCTCTGCTAACCATGCCTGTACTAGACTCTCTACATGCTCGCACTTGATCCAGGCCACATTTGTTCCGCCAGTGGGTCAGACAATATATGTATTAAGTAACAACGATTGTTGAACCATGACTTCAAATGTCCCAGACTCTTTCCCCAAAGCACGCAATTTAAAATTTAGTAGGGTTTAATTTATATGAAATAGCAAAAGCTTTTTAGGACTTAGTAACTGACTTCTCTAGCTATATATTTCTTTTAGAGAAGACTGATACAATTAAAAATTTTAGAAGAAAAATGGAATTTCAACTGCTTCAACTTTTAGAATTTTTGGAACATCTTCATTGTTCACACCCTTCTGATTTCAGGGGAAATTTATTTTTTGCCCACAAAAAAAGAAGCAGGGTAAAGATTGAAATGAATGTCTCAATTTTGAAATTTCCTTCTTCTGGAGAAAAGAATGAAGGAAGATAAGGAGGGGAATTAAAATTGAAAGACTCTTCTTTCCCTCGGTCTTGCAGAACATGGGCCAAACATCAAGGAAAAAGACTACCTGTTAAGAAAGTTTCTGTAAAACAATTTTATTTATAGGCTCTAATTCTTGTATCTTCTGATATGTTTCAAGCAGATTTAAGTCTTTTGGTAATGCATGTTTATTTAAGACCAGGAAGTCCTGAGCTCAAATCCACTATCCTGGATATGGTTTATTATGGTCATTGGTGAAAGGAATGAAATGAATACCCCAGTGCAGTTTAGGATGTAATCCAGTAGTACCAGTTCAGATATTGCATTAAATCCTACTGGAAAATTGCTGTGGCACTCTTTAGACGTCTTTTAAGAAATCCAGGCCAATAGCCCTTATTGCAAGGAAAATATTTTAGTGTATATAATCACTCCTTGCATAAGGAGCTGCTGTTTCACTACATAGAAAATGAGCTTCTTGATTACTTCTTGATTCTTCAGCCCAAAGGCACCTTTGGGATATGACTACTCGTGCTGTGCTATTTTCTTTAGTAGTTTAAAGACCAACCTTTGTTTCTAGGAGATGATAAATGAAATCAACCTAAACCAATACATCAGACTTAACTATATTTACATTGTTAGACTTTTTGGCATTTCCTGTGAGGGTAGATGTTGAAATTGGCCATTGGTGCTGGAGTTTTCATTTCTCATCCTTGCTCTGATTTCTTTTCTTCGGAGTGACCCCAGCATCTTCAAAAATAGGGTTACAAAATTCTTTGATATTGGGACAGATATGATTAATACACACTACAGCAAAAGGCTACTAGGATACTAATATGTATCCTATGTTATAAAGTATAATAATCATATTAAAAAGTTGTTGCTCTCCCATTTGGATTTAAAAAGTGAAAAGTATCTGGTGGTATTTGAAAGCCATGGTGCAATGCAGCATACAATATGAAGCATAACGTTATTCAGATTTAATACATAGTACCAGCCTTTTTCCAGACTGTGTTGATGTAACAGGCCAATTAATTTTATAAAATGATGCATCATTTGTAAAGTGAGATACTTAGGGTGAAGCAATAGTGCCAATGGAAAGATCGCAATTTCAAGGAGCCATGCCCAAATGCTGTTTCAGCATATCATTAATTAACATGCTACTCCAGACTGTCCCAGATTAATATCTTCTGCTGTGTGTACTGTATATAGCTAGTAATCATGACTGATTACTGAACAGAGTTGTTGTGAACCACTGAAACCATATGATAAACTTGCTGGAACAGAATGGAGAATTTTTCTGTACACGTTCTGTTAGCAGTAAAATATTGAAAAGTGTGGTCTGGAGTTAGGGCAGACTTTAGTGACTAGCAGACCTTGAATAGAAGCTGTAGAATTTTCTTGGGTTGTTTTGTTTCCTTTTTAATATTAAGATGTGACCTTTCAAACTTTCACATGAGAAAGCAGTGAGAACCACATGTGTACACACTGATAGGAGATGCTCAAGACATTAGGACATTCCCTGCAAATGATGTTACATGAATTTATCTCAATTCATTCTAATTACAGACTTCAGTCATCTGAGTGCCTTTACTGCCACTCACTGTTTCCAGGGATACATTTCCCTTGTTGGGGCTGTTCCATTTTAAATAACTAATCAAACTTCTATTGAACAAGTACTCCAACATCAATTTGTTGCATCTGAAAGTGCTCTAATCACTGTCATACAAACTCAGGCTGCCGCTTGATGTGGTTAAATGAATTTTTAATTTTATAAAGTAGAACAGATCCAAGAAAGAGTTTGAAGGATCTATGTCAAAGTAGCTAACGGCCTGTTTGGCAAAGGCACTACCCTCATGTGGGAAACCCTGTCTGAAATCCCTGGTGTGAAGAGGGTATCCAAGAGACTTGCAGCCAGGCAAGAATGGCTGCGCCTTTTAGCCACTTACTATTTTAGAGCTGGACTTGCCAAGAAGCAACTCCTTCTGGGAAAGGAGCAGCATAACATGATTAACAATGTTCAATGTTTTAGAACCTACTGTGAAACTTAGTAACTCTAAACCATTTTTCTTTTGCTCGCCCAGCAAAAACCAAATGAAAATATTTTCATAGGGATCTTCCTTTACAATCCTAATTAATATTTCAGGGTTTTTTTTATGGCTCTCTACCAATTTTACAAATAATAATATCAATAAAAACCCCATGTACAACAAAAATGCAGCCATGACCTAATTTTATATTTTAGTGTATATTAAAAACTGCTCATATGCTAAATTTAGCTGTGAGTTCTGAGATACTGAGCAAAAATATGCTAAGGAATATAAGTATTTCTTATACTTGTAACACCTACTGTGTGTTTTCACAGAGGGCAAACAGAACTTGCCCCTAATTGCTTGCCTATATGTAATTGCAATAGATTTTAGCTACTCTTTTGTCGTTCTCTGCAGTACCTGTGTGGTAATAAGATCTAGGAGGGATGCATAAACTAGCTTGTACAACATTATGGTCTCCTAATGTATGAAACAGCTGAAACATACCATTGTTACCCTCTGCTATTCTGTGAAGTGGGAAACATCTAAATGTTCTTCTCACGTATGTCTGAGTGGTTCTACTGTGCTTTATGTAACAATCAGGCTGGTTTCTTTAGTGCCTTGCTGAGGGGAGTGAATACACTGGGACATGACAGAATAATGAGTAAGTCATGAGGTATGAGACTGCTATATTTGTGGGTTGATTCCACCGTCACCCACCCTCTTCCTTCTGCCTTAGCGAGACAGCATGTTTTCTTCCCTCGTGAAACAGAATCTGTTATTTTGGCTTGTCCATCCTGAAGAATAATTAGAAATGTACTGGAATATGTTCAGTAATTAACCTCCAGTGATAAAGCTTCAACTTCAGGTAGAATCCACTCACTATATATAGTGTTTGGTGAGAGTATAAAAATTGTTATGCTCAATAGAAAGGATGGATCAGCAAGGAAAGACAAAAAAAGGCAAGATCAAATTCAAAATATGTGGAGATTCCAGTACGAACGGGATACTCCATATTTGCCTCTGACTTCTGTTTTGGCCATGGAGCATTGCTTCATTGGAGGCTCTAAGGGATGGAATATTACCATTCACCTGTTGACACTGCAGACTCTTCTTGTTCCTGCATTGTTTTGCCTCTCTCTTGGAAGACACTTGGAGAGCTTTAGTGGAAACAGTCCAAGAAAGAGACATGTAAATGTGGACACAATGGAAATTGTGAGATGCAGATGCTAGGCCTACACCTCTTCTGTCATGAGATTAGTCTAGGACATCAGTATTCTATGAAAAACATTCTGTGGAGCCTCATGACTACAAAATATCTTGTTTTAGATGGGAGTTGAAGAATGGGAGTAGGTAGTGGGAAACCATAGAAGAAAGGAGTATGCAGGTTTAAGAAAAGCTCCAAAAATTGTCAAGCAGTCATGGAGATTTGAAGCAAAGGCAAAAAAAATTCACAGCACACTGTAAGCCAGTTCACAGGAAAGCTTGAATCTGCCTAAGTGCTAAGAAAACTGGGACAAAATCCTTGTGCCAAACATGCTTAACTGCAACACATAAGGCAATGTGGCACTGTGATGGGCTGTCATGAGAGAACTTGCCCACATATAGCAGGATAGAAGGATGCTTAGCCAGCTGCATAAATTTAATTTTCTTCATTATATAAGATGTCCTCTTATTTTTGGTTTAATTTTCATTTTTTAAAATTTAATTCTCTCACATTCACCCCTCCTGCAACTGTTTCTTCCCTGATATTGACAACTATGTAGGAAACACATTATGCATGCAAAGGAATACAGCTGGCATTAAACTTTCAACAAGGAAAACTGTTCCACTTCAATACTCTAAACCTTATTATGCAGCGGACCAGCTACTTCAGCTCCATGGGAAAAAACTGTGTAGTAGTTACTCCTCCTAGACAACAGGCTAACGTAATTGGATATGGCCTTTTTATTTGTTATTTAATCAAATATAGGAATATGTGGCAATTTTGCAATAAATTAAAAACACTTCACTTGGAATGTGCAAACTAATCAACCCATTTTTCACAATAAAGTAGCAGATTTCTTAAGGTCTAAAAAGGCGGATCTTTTTTTTGGAAAACTACATGATGCCTTATGCAATTTCCATACTTTCAGGGAGCAAGATTAAGAGTTTTTATTTTCTAAGTGAAAAAAATCACACAAAAGAAGGGTAAAATAAAGACCTCATAAGGCAATGATTGTCGGTCAATATGTACAGACACTTGAGTAAGAGGGCCGTGGGATAGTGGAGGCCAAAATCCTAGTTTGTGAATGACACAATGCCTTGAATTCATGTACCAGCAGCTCAGCAATGCGATTAGTAACTAAATTGTGAAGAAGAGATGGAATTCCGAAATCCATCAGGTAGAGGGTCTGGCAGTGCTCCAATAATTTGCTGACTTATAAGGGAGATGCATATGGGTGTCTCGGGGTGATTTTCTGATAATACTATATTTCTCTATCGTCTGCTTTATGCTCAGAAATGGGTCCCACAGCTTTAAGCTGGGTCCAGGAGAGGGGGGAGAGAAGTGAGGCGAATTCTTCAGCGAGGTTTGTGTTCAAGGACTCACACACACTCCCCACGTCCTTACCGCTGCAGACCTGAGGGAGCACCTTCCTGCTTTTAGCCAGCCTGTTAGTGAAGGCAAAAAAGTTTTTCCCAGGACTGTTGTCGTCATCTTCTCCTTCTCCTTCTCCTCCTTCTTCTTTTTCTTCTTCTTCTTCTTCTTCTTCTTTTTCTTCTTCTCTTCTTCTTCTTCTTCTTC
>VZTD01004961.1:174164-215677 GCA_013397725.1 Rhagologus leucostigma | reverse complement strand
CTCCCCTCCCCTCCCCTCCCCTCTCCTCCCCTTCCCATTGGAGTACAGGGTGCTCCAGTTAATGATGTTTTCCAGGGAGAGAAAAGACACGATGAGGATTGTGGTGGTCCATGTAGTGAGAGCCGGGAGGAGAGAAGAGAAGGGAAAGGGAGATTCTCCTCCTACTGCAGGTGGGATAATCTGCACAGCTCTGCCAGAGACAAACCTGATTTGGGAGCAGAGTAGGGTGGTATTGAGGATGCAGGGGGGACAATGTCTGATGGCTCCATGTGGCCTTGTAGGGTGCCAGTGGCAGGTCTCTGTCCCCATAGCAGGTGATGGTGGGGGTGCTGGGGTTTGTCACCATGGCCCACCTGTACCACCTCCTGCTGCTGGAAGTGCCCGATGGGAGCCATGGTCATGGCCTGGCTTCGGTGGGTTGGCTGCAGTTGAGGTGGTTTGGCTTGGGCTGATCTTCCACATCCATCTTCTGCATCTCTCATGTCTCTGGCATGTGACTTTCCCCAGGAAGGCCCTGCAGCCAGCATCCGAGGCAAAACATTTTTGCAAGGCTCATGCCAAGGTGTTGAGAAGAGTCGTCCTGGGGCTCCTTGGAGTAGGTGAGGACTTCCCGGCACTGAGACTCCACGTCCCCACCCCTTTGGCTGGCTGTGCCTCCAGACTCCACATATTGAACATGGTCATGTGTGTGGAGGTTGTATCCACTCCCAGCAGCCTCACTGTCCCCTCCTCACCCCACCACTCCTGTCCAATTCTATCTTCACCTCACTGTCCCCCTGACCTTTCTCTACCTGCCCAAAGGGTTCACTGTGCCCCTTCTGCTCCCTGCTGGGGTGGTGCTCTTAAGGTCTCCTCATGCAAAGATGGGGTCCTCAAGGGTGGCCAGGGAAGGACATTTGGAGGAAATGAACCTCGTGGTTGGCCCCAGTTAGTTATGAACCCATGATCCTACAGCCCTGATGTTTCTGACCCCCAATATACCTTCTCCAGCCTACCTGTGCTACTTCATTGCGGCCTGTTACCTCAACTTCCAGCGAGCCCTTGCTTTGGTGGTCATGACTGCTGTGGTTGCCTTCTTCATCTGCTGGGACGTCTTCAAGAAGCACTGTGGGGCAAAGGTTCTGCTGCTCCTCCACCCCATTGGGAAGTGCTTCCAAAAGTCCTGGCAGTGGCTGAAATGGTGAGTCAGGAGAAGGCAGGGCCAGATCCCTCCCAGCACCTGGGTCCCCTCCCATGGCCCTTGCCAGCACAACCACAGCCGATGGCATCAGGCATGTGCTCTAGTGCCATGCTGGCACCTCACAAATGGCGAGCAGGGGAACCACTTAAAAGCCATGGCAGAGATGTCTTGCTGCTCTGCCTCAGTAGCGTGATAGCTGTTCACACCCCTTGCTTGTGCCTGAGGCCCAGGTTTCTTCAGAGACATGGACCTTACAGTGGCAATTCCATCACAATCGGCTCTTGCCCTTCATGAGCTGCTCTCCCCATGGGGACACCATCTTGCTGACAGTCTGGGGTTTCCTCTGCAGGCTCCTGTGGGTGACCCTCCTGGCAGGCCTGATTGTGTGGCTGGCTTTGGACACTGGCAGAAACCCAGAGCAGCTCATCTCATTAGGTGGCTTCTGCGTTTTGGTGCTGTTCCTGTTTGCCTGCTCCAAGCACCATGGTGCGGTACGTGTTTCGGGTGTGACTTGGCCATCAGTCCCCTTGCAGGAGGTGGCCACCCAGCACTGGAGAACAAGCACTTTGTTCCCCCTGGCATCCTTTCTCTGGAAGAAGCAGAAGCCCAGCAGAGCTGGGCAGAGCTGGGCACAGCCTGGGGAGCTGAACTGGTTGGGTGGGTAGACCCTAAAGCCACCTCACTGCTCTTCTTTGCATTGCTCTTCTTCCCAACCCAGGGCTCCCCTACATTGCCTCTGTGCTGTTTTCTGCCATGTCCCTCATAGTGGGTCAGACCCAGAAACCCAGCACCAGACCCACACCTGAGCTTCAGGTGCTGTGGGTGGAGGGTGGGCCTGAGCTTCAGGTGCCTTGGGGGCCTTGGTCAGAAATGATTGAAGTCCTGGTGGCTTCCAGCCCAAACTGCTGCAATGCTTTGGGCAGTCCCTCCATCCTGCTCCTCCAAAGGGTTATTGAACAGCCAGTTTCAGTCTAGCAGGTCTGTGCTACCAATCATCATGAAGTCTTTGTGCTTGTCTCCTGGGTCAGCCTGGCAGGTTATGTTCCAGCCAGTTCCAGAGTCCCACCAACTCATTTCTGGCTCTGTCACCAAACCACGTTTGCCAGTTTCTGTGACACCTTATCAGTCTCCCCATGACCTTCACCCAGGGCAGTGTGTGGTGTTTGCCATTTGCTGCTGTTGCAGCAGCTGGAAACCAGAGGAGGAAGCCTGTAGGCCTTGACAACATTTCAGCTCCTGCTTTACTTTTTGTCCCCAGGTGTCCTGGAGAGCCGTTTTCTGGGGACTTGGTTTGGAGTTCTTGCTTGGACTCTTCATCCTCCGAACGACTCCCGGCACCCAAGCTTTCCAATGGCTGGGAGACCAGATCCAGGTACTGCATTTACTCATCTCATCCTGTGCTTGCACCCTGGGATTAACAGGAAAAGCTGAGTGTGGCATGAGGAGGGGACATGGCAGGGACTGCATGCTCACAAACACTTTTGTTCGGGACTGGAGGGAAGCCAACTCTTCCCTGGTTTTCTGCAGCAGCCCAGAGCCCTCAGTGTGCTCTCACTTGCAGGCTGTAGCAGAGCCCTGTGGCTTTGGGAAAGCCCACCAGTATCCCCATCTTAGGTCTCAGAGGGTCATTCTTTGGTGTGCAGTGAAGTGAGGTGTGGGACTGGGGGCACAGCCCCTCACTAGGCAGAATGAGGCATCAGGGAAGGACCTGATGGAGATCTCTGTCCTACTGTGTAACTTCTTCCCTTGCAGTACTTCCTGGGCTACACCACAGCTGGCTCCAGCTTTGTCTTTGGGAACACACTCATTGAAGAAGTCTTTGCCTTCCAGGTCAGCCAGGGAATGGGGCATGGGGAGGTTTTCTTCTGGCCTGGCTCTTTGCTGGGTCCTGGAGAGCACAGAGCTAAATGCAGCCAGATCTGCTGCAGTACAGCTCAACCATCTCAGAGATGGATCTCCCTCAGCTGTGTATCCACCTGTGGACTTCCTCAGTGCCATGGAGGATTTGCACTGGTCCCTGTCCCTCCTGCCAGCCTGGCTGGGCATTGTGGCACCCCAGTAGTGTGGGCTGGCTGTGCAGTACCACACCATGCCCAGCCCGGTGCCCACAGATGCCGGGATGTGTGGCTCAGCTCTCCTTTAACCCTGTGCCTTGTCTGCAGACCCTGCCCATCATTGTTTTCTTCAGCTGTGTGATGTCCATCCTCTACTACCTCGGTGTCATGCAGTGGCTTATTCTCAAGGTAGGGTCTCACTCCTAGATCTGAGATGGCAGTGGAAAGGAGAGGAACCTGTTGGGTTCTCTGTCTATGACAGTCAGCTAAGAGATGTGCCAGGAAAATTGCCATGGTACTAATTTGGGGTGATTTGTCCTGCTTAGAAGAATAGACACAAACCCCCTCTTTCTAGCATGTCCTCCTCAGAAAGCCAAAAAAACTGAACCCTGGAGCTGATGTTTCTACCGAGTCTGGGGGTGCTTCCCAGGATCACCTCTGTGCAGGGGCCAAACAGTGCCTGGCTTCATGGGTATGGTGGCAGGGTGCCAGGAGCCTCTGTCAACACAGTGGCCGCGTCTTTCCCCAGATCTCCTGGCTGCTTCAAGTCTCAATGGGCACCACTCCCACCGAGACTCTCAGTGTGGCAGGGAACATTTTCGTGGGACAGGTAAGGTCCTGGGCAGCAGATCCAGCTCCTCAGTGCTTGCAGCTGAGCCTGCCCTGGAGAAAGGGTCTTCTCCCTCCCTATGAGACCTGTGGCCCTGTGTGGCCCCATCCCAAGGACAGCAGGGTTTTCTCTTCCACAGACCGAAGCCCCGCTGCTCATCCGCCCATACCTCCCAGACATGACCCTGTCAGAAATCCATGCTGTGATGACTGGTGGCTTTTCCACCATTGCAGGCAGTGTGATGGGTGCCTACATATCCTTTGGGGTGAGTGCACGAGCAGTTGGATCCACATGCTCCCTGCTACGGGGTCCTGACATGCAAGAACTGCCCTGGACTTGAGGATGGGAGAAGACCCCCAGCAGGTGCCGCATGGTCCCCTTCCATAAGCAGGATGAGAGCAGGATGTCTAGATTCACCTTGTCCCAAAGACACCCCATCCAGCCTCACCTTTACTGGCCTGGCCAGAACCCCAGAGCCCTGCCAGGTAGAAGGCAGTGCTATGGGACCCTTACCGTGTATCCCTGCACAGCAAGCAGGACAAATCCCACAGAATCATGGGATAATATAGCCTGGAAAGACCCTCTGGGAGGCTCTCTGATCCACCCTCCTGCCAACTGAGGTTATGGCAACTGAGGGGATGCCCGGGGCCTTGTCCAGGTTGGTGGTGAACATCCCATGGATGGAGATCTCCCCCAGCCTCTCTGGTTTCCCCCACGGGTGCCTCAGTCACAAGAAACAATTTTTCCTTATATCCAACTGAAACTGTGCCTGTGATTCTCACCTTTTCACTGGGTATCACTGAGCAGTATCTTCCCTCCAACCTCCTTTTGAATAGAAACAGCCATACCCACCCCCCTCCCCCTTTTCTCCCAACTGAATGATCCCTGCTCCTCCAGCATCGCCTGGGCACTCCTGGCCCCAGTCCCCCAGGGTTCAGAGCACTGATGCCTCTTAAGTTCATCAGTGCTCTGAATAAACCTTCCCCTTAACCTGCTGCCTGAGCTCCTGCTATTTAAACATTAATTAGTCTCCTTAAATAGGGAACCAAGGGTGGAAGGTCAGAGAAATGAGAGGGAGGGGTGAGGCTGGGAGCTTGGCCCTTTGTCAGCAGGTAGAAGTTCGCAGTGTTACACAACCTATTGCTCTGATACCAGTAAAAAGGGACAAGGAAGGGACAAGAACCATTATGATTAAGTCAAACAGCAGGGGAGATTAACATCACCAAGGCTACAATTGCTGCAGCTCCAGCAATGCCTCCATCCAGGCAAGGTGCCCCATGTGCACGGCTGCTTAGCTGAGAAAACCAGCCAATTTTCCCACCCTGAGCAAGTGGAGAGCCCTGAACTGCTCTGAGTGTCACTGGCTGATGCCAGCCACGTGCTGGGATGCCCTCAGCCACGTGCTGGGATGCCCTGGGGTGGCAGGTCACGGGGCGTAGCCTTGTGCAGAGGTGCCTATGCCCCTGGTCTGCACGTTGCAGATTGATGCAGCGTCACTGATCGCAGCTTCTGTGATGGCTGCGCCCTGCGCCCTCGCCATGGCCAAACTCGTCTACCCTGAAGTGGAGGAGTCCAAGTTCAAGGGCAAAGCAAGCATCCGCCTCTCCAGTGGGTGAGTGTGAGGAGAGGGGCAGTGGAGTGTGGCTGCATGTGTCCTTCCACCGCAGGGAAGCCATGGGGGCACTTTGGGGCACAGGTGGACACTGCGGGTGGCCCAAGGCTGGGAGAGCCTGTTGTGTGCACATATCCATGGAGTGAGCGCTGACCTGGCATGGGGGATGCCCAGCCAGATGAGTACACTGGGGTCTTTTTCCATGCAGGGAAGAGCAGAACATCCTGGAAGCTGCTAGCAACGGGGCTGCTGCCTCTGTGGGTCTCGTGGCCAACATTGCGGCCAACCTCATCGCCTTCTTGGCCGTGCTGGAGTTCATCAATGCTACCCTCCGCTGGTTCGGGGAGATGGTAGACATTGAGGGTCTTACCTTCCAGGTATCCCCAAGAGCAGACCCGATGCTCTGGGCTGCCAGATCCTGTATCCCCCACCCATCCCCACCTTTGCCCGCTGCCTCAGTGGGCTGCTGAGACCCTTGCTGGGTTTTTGGCGAGTGCTGGCAGTGGATGTCCAATCCGGGAGCTGTGCAAAAGGTCAGCTCTGAGTCATTCCCTTCTGCGATGCTTTTCCCAGGTGATCTGCTCCTACGTCCTCATGCCTGTGGCCTTTCTCATGGGGGCAGACTGGGCAGACTCACCACTGGTGGCCGAGCTCCTGGGGATCAAGATCTTCCTGAATGAGTTTGTGGCATACCAGCAACTGGCCACATACAAGAAGAACCGTCTGATGGGCCTGGAGGAGTGGGATGGGAACCGGAAGCAGTGGATATCTGTGAGGGGCACCTCCCACCCTGCCAGGCAAAGGGCAGGGATGGAGCCAGCTGGAATGGGGCATGGGACCTGGCTAGGCAGATGGGGGGTGGGCAGGCAGACGATCATAGAACCATTTAGTTTGGAAAAGTCCTCTAAGATCACTGAATCAGGCTGATGGTGCTGGGAGTGGAAGGGCACCTATGGCCAGCTAGACTTGGATGTTTGCTAATGGCTGGGTGTGGGAGGAAGGAGTCAGTGAAGCCCCTTCTCATTTATCCCGCTCCTTGATGGGACAGATCATGGTGCTACAGGGCCCCTTGTCCCCCCAGGCCTTCATCCTTGCTCCCAAAAATAGCTGAAGGAGAAGGGGTTGGGGTGGGGGACTTCTCTCTATCATGTCTATCTGGGAGCTCCAGTGTGGTGCTCAGCTCTGGGTGCTCTGGGGTTGCTCCTGGGAAGAGGTGACCATCTCCTGCTGCTGTGCCCTCCAGGAGCGAGCCGAGAGTATCACCACCTTTGCCCTCTGTGGATTCGCCAACTTCAGCTCCATTGGCATCACTCTGGGAGGCTTGGGTGAGTGTGACCCATGTTCTGGGTGCCTGGGCACAAGGGTGGGGGATCCTGGGCCAAGGAGCAAGAGCTCATCTGAAGCAGGAGGAATTTGCTGCCCTCAAGCCTCTATGTTCGGTCTCTGCCAGATAAGAAACAGGATTTGCATGAGGTGACCGGGATGATTTTACACTGCACCCATGGGCAAGAGCACATGCATGTCCACCCAAGCCTGGGTGTCACCCAGCCATAGGGCAAGGAGCAGAAAGACTCCAGTGCTGGGAGTGCTCAGGGCTCTGGTGGATCACCCACAGGTGCAGGGTGGGCACAGCGCTCTGCCAGGATGGGCAGATAATGCACTGGGTGCTAGCTGGGATCACCACATCCTCCAGACAGCAGGAATTGGGCTGAGCAGGGCACTGTGTGGCAGAGCCAGCTCAGGACTGAGGACATGTCCCTATCTGTCCCCAGCCCAGTGTAAAGCCGGAGCAAGGATCTGACTCACCCCACTGTCTGTTTTGCCTCCACAGCCTCCATGGTGCCCCAGCGCAAGGGTGACCTTGCCTCCGTGGTGCTGCGGGCCCTGCTCACTGGCATGTGTGTCTCCATGCTCAATGCCTGCCTGGCAGGTAGGTCTCTGGCCACTGCCGGCAGGGCCAGAGAGATCCAGGGAGGGACAGGCACAGGGCTGAAGACCCCATAAATGCAGGGTTTAGGGATGGAGGTGGATTGCCTGTCCCCCCATGGCTCTACCAGAGCCTCCAAACCCTGCTCTCCCCTCATGGCTCTGCCAAGGGCTGCCCAAGCCCAACAGCTCTCCTGGGGGCCCATCATCCTCCTCTGGGCTGGAACATTTCAAGGGCAACTTTTGAGTATTGCAAGGAGCTCCCTGAAGTCTTGGGAGGGTGATGTGGGATGGCTCATGGGACCTGCA
The DNA here is from genome assembly GCA_013397725.1 of Rhagologus leucostigma. NCBI lineage: Eukaryota > Metazoa > Chordata > Aves > Passeriformes > Rhagologus > Rhagologus leucostigma. The sequence goes on along the minus strand of VZTD01004961.1, from coordinate 207,986 downwards.
TATGCCCAGGTACAGGATTTGCAAGCAAGTATAGTCAGGGTGTGGGATTTGTGAGCAGGCATGGGGTACAGGACTCACAGCTTGCTTGGGGTATGGGATTTGGATCCATGGTCCCTCAAGTCCCAGTAAGAGACCTTGTCCCCCAGGTCTCCTCCATGTGCCAACAGAGGTGGGTGACTGCGCAATGTTCTTCAGCACCACCAACTTCAGCTCGACCAGCTACACCATGTACACCTGCTGTAAGCAGCTCTTTGCCAGGTGGGTGTGAAGGGCCCCAGAGCCATCTGGTCCTGCCCAAAGACCCAGGTGGTGGGGCAGCAGCTTGTCCTGACCCTGTGTCTCTCCTTCCAGCTCAGTGCTCCAGAACGGGACACTCTCCTTCACAGGATCCTGGGCTGAGCAGGCAGGGAGCGTGCTTTGGCTTACAGAGTGCTGCGGGCACTACAACCACACGGCCTGTGCAGGGACAACCTAGAGGTGGAGGAACACCAGGGCCTGCAAGGGCTATCCCCAAAGGTAGAAAAAACCTCAACAGAAACCTGAGAATTTGGTCTTCTCCACTCCAGTGCTGATGAACAGCTGCATGCACCTTGCAACCTGCACCCTTAGGTGCTGGCCCTGTGGACACAAGGGAGCACCTCCCAAATAAATTATGGCAACCCTTGTGTGCTTGCCCTCAGACCCCTTCTGGCCCCTGACTGTGGCTGTCCCACACAGCACAAGGTCCTTTGCTGGGGCTGCACCCCGTGCCCAATGCAGACCTTGCAAGCTGAGCCCCTGTCTGCTGCCAGCCTTGGGCTCTGGCCTCAGCCACCCTCTTTTCCCCCACGGGGCATGGATGGGGTAAAGTCAGTGCTTGAAGATGTTTCCTTCCCCCAAACAGAAAGCCAACCCGTCCCACTGTACTTGGGTGCACCTTTCCCAGAGGGACCACAGCGCCAGGGAACAGGCCAGTCCTTCTCGCTTTATTGCACTCGAGAGCACCCAGGCACCAACGCAGCCACATTATGTACATTGGTATTTTACAGTCACCCAACGACAAAGGACCAGGAGCCCAGAGCATGCCACACTCTCAGCCTGGCCCCTTCCCTCCGCCAGGCTGCACCGAGCCACCGCTTGGGACCCCACCCTGCAGGGTGGTGTCACTGGCACCCAGCACCCTCCTGCAACGCCCCGAGGAAGGGGATGCTCTGCACAGCAGTGGAGCAGACAGTTCCTGTGCCTGTCCATCACTGCCTTGAGCCAGGGGTAGCAGGACTTGGAGTGGGCACTGCCAGCTGTTGCTGGAGTCCAGCATGTGCCAAGCAGGGGTGATGCTAAGCACCAGATCGTGCTCTGGGGCTGGAGCATACAGGATCTATGTATGGCAGGGGGGCAAGGAGGAGTGAGTCCTGTGGGCTAGACACCCCCATGTGCTAAGGCAGATCCTGGTACGGAGAGGAAGTCACCCCTTTGCCCTGCTCCCAGGTATCCCATGTAAGGTAGAGCATCCTTACCATAGCGCTGGCCACCGTCCAGGGCAGCACGGCTGCCCTCAGCAGCCACCCAGCAACAGGGTGGGAGACTTCTCCAGGATGCAGGGGAGGGCAGGGGTACAAAATCCCATCCTTATGCAGCAGCTGGTACCAGTGCAAGCACCCCGCCCTGGGACCAGCCAACACCCCAGAGCCCTACACCACAGAAGAGGAGCCTTGCAGTGACTGCTGGAACCCTCTAGAGGAAAAAGGGTGTGCCAGGGCACAGGGGACTGCCTGGGCACTGGTATGGTTCTCATCCTTGACAGTGCTGGCAAGGCTTGGCCCGGTCGCTTTATGGGGACACAAAGAGGGACACGAGGTGCTGGGAGCCAGGAGGCTGTCCAGGACTCCCAGTTTGCTGGGGAGCCAGGCAGGGACATGGTGCCTGCCAAGCCCGAGCGAGAAGCTCTGCTCCTGCCTTGAGGAAGGCCTACAGAAAGTTGAGAGAGGAAAGCGAGTCCGAGCATGGAGAGGCACAGGGCCCCACAAGCTCCAGGAGCAGCTCCTGTAGAGAGGTACTGGGGAGGTGGCCCATGGCCCACAGCCCCTGGCCCAGCCGCTCACAATTAGCACACACCACACAATGCAAGCACTGCAGGCTGGGCAGGAGCCCCACGGAGAAGGCCACTGCTAGGGTCTTCCCCTTCCCACAATGGTTACATGGAGGTCCCAGCTGCAGCAGCTCTGACTACTGCGGGCAGCCAGCTCTGTTGCTCTCTCCTGACCTGGGTTTGGAGGCTGTTGGGGCCTCCCCTGTTTCTGCAGCTCTCCGGGAGCTCTTGGGGCTCACAGCAGCCTTGCGAGTGCCCTGAGGACTTGTCAGCACCTTCTTCTGGAGCTGGGGGCTGGACTGGGCAGATTTCCTGCCCAGGCAGGGACTTTTGGAGCCCTTGGGCTTGGCTAGCTCCAGCATCTTCAGGCCCAGGATGCTGCAGTAATGATTGCACCTGTGAGCAGCCGGGAATTGCTCCAGCAGAGAGGGGAAGCAGCTCTCCTTCAGCCCTTGGTACCTGCCAACACAGCCATCCTCAGCTCCTGCTTTGCACCAGGAGATGTCCCCCCAGAGCAGGGAGGCGAGCATGGAGCCTGACCACGGTCACCACCATGGCCCTTGCCAGGTGAGCGGCAGAGCTGGGGACAGCCAGGGCCACCCTGCTCCAGCAGCTGGAGGTCACTCACCCTTTCAGGTTGGTAGCAATCCGCACGTTGGTCAACTTCCAGCCCACTCCTGTAATTTAAGAGGACAGTCTGTCCAGAGAAGGACAGGCACCAGCACCAAAGGCAGGTCATTGCCCTGGGTAGAGGGCTCCAGGGCATGGGGGAAGAGAGAGGCAGGAGGGCAAGCCTGGGGCTTTTCTTCCTTTTCCAGGCTGGAGGGTGGTGATGGGCCATGGGAATCACACAGGAGATCCCTTTACCTTCCATGTCAGTCACGAGAATGTTTCCGTTTGTCCACTGGTAGACCCAATGCTGGAAGGTGCAGCATTTGAGCACAATCTCCGAGGTGCCTCGTGCCACCAAGCTGCCATCTCTCTCAGTGACACAGTACTGCTCGCAGGGCCTGCCGAGGTCCTCCTCCATTGTGGCATATGGGATGTTGTTGGCCGGTCGATAAATCAGGTACAGAGGAATTATCCTGCGTGGGAGTTCACAGATAATGTCAGCATAGGAAGCTCTCCCTCCTCTGCAAGTGGAGATTCACACCACGGTCTGCAACCCTGGCTTTTGCCTTCCTCCCAATATCCCTTCCATTTGTGGGTGGGAGTAGAATGCACTGCCCTTTGGGATGCCCCATCACCCACAGGGAATCTTCCCACCATCCCCTGCAATGCTCTGCCAGGGCATCAAGCCAGTGGAGCTCCAGCACATCACTTACTCAGGCACCGCTCCAAAATCAGGGAGGGCTCGTGCCTCAGCAGCAAAGATCTTGCAGTACTCACGGCTGGAGTTTTGGACTTTACATTCCTGGAGGAGCAAACAGAAGAGTCAAGAACCTGTCCCATCTTGCATCAATGCCTCCCTGGGACCACTGCCAGTTGTTTCCCTGTCCTGGTGGTCAAAGAGTGATGGTAAAGTCCTAAGCAGCTCCATGTTGCTCAGAGGGAAGAGCTGAAGCCAAGAATGGCAAGAACATGTCCAGCCCCCTGGAACATGGCTAGACCTCTCCAGAGCATTCCAAAAGTGGAAGGAAATAACAAAAGTGGGCACAGAGCTGGGGACTGTCTGGGGACCAACTCACATGCAAGATGGGGAAGGTGGGAGGGAAAAAGGTGGATGGTGGCCCACAAGGATGCCCACCTGGATGGTGATATCATAGTTCTTCTCGATAAGGCTGTTCTCATTCTTGGTCCCAAAGACGATGAAATTGTGCACTTTGATGACGCAGGTGTGGCCGGACTCAAAGACAGGCTCCAGGCCGTAGATGGCTCTGGCACGGCAGGCTTTGCGCAGGAAACCAGCACCCACTTCCATGTCCTCACTCACCACGCGCCCGAAGAGCTTATCCCCCCAATAGCCTGCATCAGCCAAACCCTTGGCAAACACCATGGGTGTCATCTCGATCTCCTCTCCAACTGGTGGGGGGAAGAGCTAGTGAGGTGGGGACAACATGCTCCTGCCCCAGAGCTGCCTGTCCCACTCAGCAAGGGGCAGAGTCACAGCTCATCACATGTGGCCCTTACCTTCAATCTCTTCCCGCAGGATAAATCCTGACAACACTATAGGAGACAGAAAGCGAAGAGGTGTCAAGGTACTGCCAGGATCCCACCTTGCCCCATGCACTTGCGCAACTAGAGATGGCAGGTAGGATGGTGGGAATCACTCATAAATTGGCACACGGAGGTAGAAGCACCTCACAGAGGTGGTGTTATGGAACATGCCGAGGCTCCCCTGCTGCAGCCTGGCACCAAGCCCTCTCTGCAGTTGGCCACACCACCCATGGCACACCCAGGCAGCTGTGAGAGGCTGCTGAGGGCTCCTCACCTTCTGGGCTGAGCAGGAAATCTGTGGAGTCAGTGCCATACTCGTTGCTGATCACGCACCGATAGACCCCGCAATCCTTCTGGGACGCCTGCACAACAGCTAAAGCTGCCTGGCCCTCATCGCCAGCACTGGAAAAAAAATGGAGCATGGCCACATGCCTATGTGGTGTAGGGGGGCACATGGGAGCCCTGTGACAGGCACTGTGGGTGGGCACCGTGCTGCCCTTGGGGGGATGGGAGAAAGCTACAAAGGAAGCCATCCCAAGGGCAGCCCAACTGCTCCCCCAGCATGTCATGGCACCAGGAGTCCTGCCCTGTGGTTTGTACTAAGAGGAGATGCTCATCCTCCAGGCAACCCCTGCAAAATCTGGCCGGGATTGGGCTACAGTCGACTGATAAAGGTACTTGCCCTTGAGTGAAGCTGGGTCAGGGCTTCACAGAGGGAAGAGGTGGGACGCTCATCCTGAGACCCACTGGCTGAGCAGGCTCTGCTCTGGTCTGCTGGAAGGCAATGGCCACTCCTGCCCATCTGCCTCAGCTCAAGTATCTGCCCCAGGAGACAATTTCTGCCCCAGAATCACCTCTTTCTGTCTACTCACTGTAAAGTGAGCTCAGGGGACACCAAAGGCATCAGGCAAACCCTAAATGATGTGGATGATGTTCCTACACAAATCCTCTGGGCTTGAGAACAAGTTGCTCTCCATAGTAAACCCAAAGGATACAACTAGCCACTCAGCTGTCTGAATATGCTCTCCCTACGCAAGGGCAGTGCCAAGGGATAGAGAGGGCATAGCCAGAGCTGCTTTTTCCCAGCAGTGGTTGCATGGAAGACCCTCCCAGCACGGCTGCCACCCTCATATGGATCCTTTGGGGTCCCAGTTTTGCAGCTCACATCCAGCTCTTGATTTCTGTGATGGGCTAACACCTCCTCTGCCCTCCCCAAGGTTTGGGTACCCAAAGCAGACACTCCAGATGGAGCATCAATAGGACCAATTCGGCAACAATTCCCCATCTGGGCAATCCTTGCCTCCGTGGGCACTGAGGTGATGAAGTTCACAATGTACTGTGCCATGCACTGAGCTTCCCATGCTGCCTTAGCAAGAGGGGCACCTTCACCCTGGTCAAGGCAAGGAGCGGGATGTGATAGGTGACAACAAGGACTGTGCTGTCGTGGAGCCGACAGGTTACCTCCTTTGGGCTTCAGCTACAGGGATCTCGTCCTTGTACCACGTCAGCTTAGAGTCGCTCAATATATTGAAGAACTGGCACCAAAGTTTCAGGTTTCCTGATGCTTCGGAAAATTGTTCTGCCCTGATCTTACGGACCACCTGTGGAGCTAAGGACAGGGTGCAAAGAGATGGGTGGTGAGACACAGAGTGCTGGCTGCAGCTCTGGGGACAGGCCAGCCTACGCCCACGCTGCTGCTCAGGACTTTGGGTATCACGTGTATGTCAGCACAGCCTGGTGTAACACTGCCTTCCCAGGGAAGGTCTCAGAGCTCCACTGGGATAAATAGGTTGGGATACAAGTGGTACAAATTTGTTCAACAGTGCAGCACTGCAATACCCAGTGAGGCCTGGCCAGAGGAAACACAGAAAAACACTATGGAATATTGGAGGAAACATTCATCTACTGAAGTAGGGATTTATCAAGGTTACCCTTACTTTGCAAGAGTCCAGATTCCTGTATCACCTAGTTCCTTCAACCTCAGCATTATGCCTTTTTACAGTCGATGCCACAAGGAATCAAATTAGCATTGACCACAGACGTGGAAGAGGAGTGTGCATCCTGTGATGCCCACTGAATCATGTAATCATGGTTTGGGTTCAAAGAACTTTAAAGACCATCTCATTCCAACCCTCTTGCCCTGAGGAGGGACACTTTCCACTCGACCAGGTAGCTCAGGATCCCGTACCAGCATCAGGCTTGATGAGGACCAGAACACAGAGACCAAAACCAAGAGGATTCTGTGATCCCTTGGGCTGGGGAAGCCCAGGCTGTGGAGACAGCCAGTGCCAGAGCTGCTGCCTCTTGCATTCCTCATCCCTCCCTGCACTGGGGCAGAAGTCTTGGGGGAGACTTTTGGCTTTCACACAGCCAAAGGCTGATGCCAAAAACCCTGCAAATGCACAAAACTCATGTGGCCCCAGCTGACTATCACTGGCTCCCTTTGTAGGCAACAAGAGAATGTGCTTCATGGGAATTCTCTCTTCCCTCACCTTTAAATGGGTCATTTGTTTTCTGGGACTCTGCTGGCTGTGCTTCTGGCCTAGCATCTCCAGGGACCTCCTGGTCACCACTGGTGTCACCTGCAGACTCCTCGTACAGCTTAGGAACCTCCAACGTGGCCATCTGCCTCATGAGGGTTGGAGAGCACTGCTCTGAGGGAGAGGATGGAGCCGGGGCAGGAGAATGCAAAAGGGATGCATTCTTCCTGGATTGCCGTGGTGAAACAGTCGGACTTCTTGTGTGCCCCAGGCTCTCCGGGGTTGCCTCCTCTTCCACCCCCACCTTTTTGGGTTTTGGCAAGTATATTTTGCGCCGGGCCCCCAAAGCGAGCTCTTCTGGTGTGGCACAAGGTAGTACTGCCAGAGGGTCAGCAGGGCTCCCTTCAGAGCTCACTGGAGGCAAATCAGAAAGATGAGGCGCCGCTCCTGCTGTGGGCATGCTGCCCACCACAATGGAGGGCACTGAGAGTGGAGGCGGCCCCTCGGCCTCAGGAGCCCCCCAGGTGCGTCTCTTTGGTGGCACAGGCCTGCAAGCCAGCATCTCCTTGCTGGTAACAAATTCCTCATTAATCATGCCTGTGATCCGTCTGGATGTCCTGGGGGTGAGAGGCAAGTTCTCTGCCGTCTGGAAGAGCTGGTTGTTTTGTACTTTTTCCAAAACTTTCCTTGAGGTGCGAGGGCTAAGGCCAGCAATGCCTATCTCTGGGATCATGCCTTCCCCTGCATTTGGCTGCTCCTTGTCCCTTGAGTCAGTGTCTCCTTTTGTGGCATCCTCACTGCTATCTGACATTTTTAGAAGTAGTAGCAAGTAGTTCTTTAAGGAGGAAATCAGGTTTTTGTGCTGCATTTTCTCCTCCAAAGACATCTCCTGAGATCTTTCAGAGCCAGGCAGGACCAGCGATACCTGTGGCTGAACCTCAGAGACTCCTTCCTGAGCCCCTGAAGATGCTGCTGGTTCCTGGCATGGAGCTGTGCCTGTCAGGAGTCCTCCCTCCTTCCCCTGAGGTCCCATGGGCACTGGTTTGGCATTCTCCTCCTCTAATGTGATGGCTGAAGACATCTCCCGCGGGGCAGATCCATCTGTTGTGATTTCTGTTTCTCCACTCGCAGGAGGCAGCAGCTGGGCTCCAGACGGGACCTCTCCTGCAGTGGCCTCCATCCCTGGGGTGCCATGAGCTACCAGCAGTGCCTCTCGAGCCACCAATGGCCTCACTGCAGGAGCAGGAAGCAGCTCTTCCTTGGCAAGAGGAACTGAAGCAGGAGCTGCCATTTCAGTGTTCTGATGGCCCAAAGGTGTCCCTCCTGCCTCCCTGTGCACAGCCCCAGGACATGGCTCTGCTGCATCATTTCCTCCTGTCCTCACACCAGGATGGCTCCCAGACAACTCTGCTCCTGCGTCTTTGCTCTTCCCATCCTTGACGGTCTGACAAGGGACTTGTTCAAGAGGAGGGTTTTCTCCAGGTTCTGGAAGACTCAAATTTTTTAGCAATGACTCTTCCCCATCTTGGCTTTTGTTCTCTTGATTTAACAGTCCTTGCTGTGTCTCTCTGTCCTCAGGAGCACAGGAATGTCTTTCTACCTGTTTCCTGGGGGGTGAGTGCTCCTTGCCAGACTGTACATGGTCTGGAGAAGGTGCTGCTGGCTTTGGTGGCTCCTGAGGCCTAAACCGAGGATTTGTCCTTTTCACAGCCCCCCTGGTCTCCTGGCAAACAGGCACTTCTTTCCTGACCTCCTCTAGCTTACTGGCTTGCTGACTGGTCTCTTTGGTTGGACTGGACACTGGATGCTTTAGGTCACCAGGAGACTGTCCCACTCTTGCTGCAACCTAGTTTAAAAAAAAAAAAAAAAAGGAAATTAGCATCATGTTACTGCCTGGGTCCACACAGTCGTACTTGTGGTCCACCTGTACCATACGGCACTGCCCAACCCCTTCTTGAATCATGAGAATTACCCTGATACCAGTGTTAACTCTGTCATCCAGGGTCTTCTGGCTTCACCATCATCCCACAGAAGTGGGTCCCACCTGTCAGGCTGCACAAAATGCTTCTTCTTTTAATCAGCTCAGCCCTTCTGCATTTGAACACCCTTGCTATGCACAGAGGCAAGAGACCTACCTTTCTAAATAATTCAGTGGCTTTTAATCCAACATCCTCTGATTCAGTGCCTTCCCAAGGAGCAAAACTTTCCCATTTTCACCGGCCATTGCTGAGACCTTGTATAATTCCCTCGATGTTTTTAAAAACTCAGTGCTCTCCTATCTCCACTGTGAGATGGGGCAATCAGCATGTCACACACTATCAGGATGAGGCTGCCCAAATGATTTATAGTGAAACTTGACACCCTGACGTTATCAGCACTATTCTACTTCTCTGACGTTCGGGAAGCTCAAATGTTTCCGACTGCAGCTGCACCCAGCAGACGTGTCAGCAAGCTGCCTGCTGTGACAGCCAAGCTTTATCCCAAGGAGAGCTGCAGAAATCTTCCAGCCAAGGGGCATGGTCTATTTTTGTAGGGGAGGCAGCAATACCATGGCACACACTCTGCCCGGCTGATGCTCTGCGAGTATCACCAGGACAATGGCACGGGGACAGGGCATGCACACAATGGGTCCCCCTTCCACCCTGGAGGATCTGCTGCTAAGGATTTTCTCCTGAGGTCCCTGACTTAAGTTTTAAGCCTCTCAGAATGAAGGCCATGGGAAAGGAGGGCTGTGGCACTCAGACCTCTATTTTGTGCTGCTTTTGCTTCATTTGGTAGCTTGGGGAAAAGAGGAAAGGTAAGGCCAGTCTCTCAGCAAGCCCTTCCCCAAGCAAATAAAGGAAACATAGAATGGTTTGTGTTGGATGGAACCTTAAAGCCCATCTCATTCCAATCCCTGCCATGGGCAGGGACAACTTCCACTAGACCTGGTTGCTCCAACACCAATGGCCTAGAACACTTCCTGGGATGGGGCAGCCACAGCTTCTCTGGGCTACCTGTGCCAGGGCCTCACCACCCTCTCAGCCAAGAATTTCTTCCCAATATCCCATCTGACCCTGCCCTCTGGTAGTGGGAAGCCATTCCCCCTTGTCCTGTTACTCCAGGCCCTTGTCCAAACTCCCTCTCCAATTGTTAAGGCAACACGAGTATTGAAGGGCTGGGGTGGGGGAAGCACCATTAGAGGCCATTGCTACCCACAAAATTCAAGAAGTATAATAAAATCATCAGTTTAAAACTGAGACAAGAGTGATCACCATGCAATCTGGTTTCTTCTCTGCTCTTGTAGAGGAGGATGTTCAGAGCCTGGCTACAGTCTGGCATTTTGCTACAGATAAATCCAGCTCAGAAGAGAAGTCCTGAGCATAAGGCCCAGCTATGTCCCAAGGCTAGGAAAACACTCATGCTATGACCTTTCTTGTTTAAGAGAAAGAATAAAAAAGGAAAAGACAAGTAACCCCCGTCCTGGGGGGTGAAAATATCCTGAAACATGCCTGGAACGCTTTAAACCAGATTATTTGCTCTCACAAAAGATTGAGGACATTCCCCAGCAGCACCAACAAGCTGAAGCATTCAAATTCAAATCAGAAGCATTCCCTTTTGTCCCCTCAAAGGCACACCAGCTGAGGTTTCCCTCTGTGAGTGAGGTTTTTAAAGAGAAAAAAACCTTGATGCATGTCAAAGGCTCAGGGATGACAGCCCAAGCCTGGCTGCTGCACATCAGCATTTTTCCATCGTTTTTGAGAGTGAGGGGTGTTAAAATGAGCAGACGGGAGAAACAAATGGCTTTGCCATGGGCTGGCCTGAACAGCAATAATTTCTGCAGCAGTATGTGATGCTGGTGGGTCAGGTTGAAGATGAGTTCATGGCACTGTGCAGCAGCAAGGCCAGAACCCAGGTGCGCACTGCCTAACACAGCAGGTTCTTACCAGCAAAGCTGCACTCACCTACGGCTAAAGAAATTTAAAAGAGGATGAAAGGATTTTTTTTTCCACTGGAGCACCCATCAGTCCCTTATGCATTGTGAGTTTTTCCACATTCTGAAATATGTGCATTACCTACCAAGTGAGAGCTGCTGGACCTGGAGCCTTGTCTGTACCGAAAGTGTGCACCTACCACAGCCCAAACTCCAAATCCTGACAGCACCTGCAAACTGGACTGAGAGGACCTTTTATGACAGAAAGTGTCATCAAAGAAAAATGGGGAAAAAATAGTCTGATAGCTTCCAGTCTAATATTTTCATGGCGAATACTTCAGGTTAGGCGACAAAAATAGCAGTTGACTAAAAGATGCTCTGAGGGTCAGGAGCAGGTGCTGTGCCCTGGCGCTTCATCACCACCACAACGAGTCTCCCAAGAGAGTTTTTCCAACAGGGACGAGCCAAAAAAATAGTCCAGACCTACTGTATACACGTTGCACTGTAAACAAAACTCGAGGCCCTGAAGGTGCAGCTCACATGGGACCTAGCACCCTGCACTCATCTGCATGGGGGGCTCGTTAACTGAAGCTCCCTTGTTAAACTGAACAGATGCCATCACAAGGCACCCACTCCCAGCTATAAATACCCATTCAGTGCTCCCTGCCGACCTGATCCGAAAACATTTCGCATGAGGTCAGCCTGCCGATTAAACTGGAGAGCCCCAGGCCATCGAGACCAGCTGCTCGAATGGCCCCGACTTACATCTCTCACCACCTCAGCTGACATTTGTTTGGAGATGGGGTGGAAACTCTGCTGTCTGGACTCACAAAATCCAGAAAGCCCTTCTCCTGGGTGCTTTCACCAGTGGAGACCTGCGGAGCCTTGGCAGCAGATCCCGTGGGGTACAGGCAGCCTACCAGGCCCAGTGCCATGATACAAATGCGCAGCACAGGTATTTTCTTGTTGCCACCCCTGTGCTGGCTGTTGTCTCTCCTAGTTACCTCTTTGTTTCCCTCCAACTTCTGTTCTTGCCGCTGGCCTCTCTGGCCCTCGGACAGCACAGGTCTTGCCTCCAACACCTCAGAGGACAATGGAGCATCCTCTGTCTGTCTACTGACTGCCACAGGCCGCAGGGCAGCCTCCCTTCCGGCCTTGTCTCTGGCTCCCACCTCCTCCTTCCCTGCCGCTGGCTTCACTTGCTTATCAAAATACATGTCCTTTAAAGAGAAGTACACGTCGTCATTGGTTTTAGTGTCCTGTTTCACAGCTTTCCCAAGCTCTTTGAGTTTTGGACTGGTTTCCACTTCTTGATCATTTGCTGCCCTCAAACGTGCATTCCTGCGTAAGGGGACAGGAGGAGCAAACCTGGGATTTGAAGATGGATTGGCCCTGTCTCTCCCACTTTCTTCTCGCTTAGAAACTTCCTGCGTTGCTGCTGAAGGAGCTTCCACCTTCTTTTTCTTTTTAGCTGCAGAGTCTTTCGCCCCTGCCTTAGTCGCCAGGTCCTCTACGGTCTCATAGATGTACGTGAGAAAGTTGTTCCCATCCTCCTCCCCACTTTCCAAAGTGGCATCTCCATTGGTGGTCACCTCTGCTTTCAGAGGTGCCACCAGTTTGTTTGGGAAGCCTGGCACTGCATTAAGTGGCTGCTCCTTTGTCTCAGCAATATCCTTGTGTAACCCGGACTGTGAATCCGCGACGTGCACTTTCGCTGCATCTTCTTTCTCCCATGAAGAATCTCCTAACTGGAGATTCTGATCTCTAGCAAGCCTCCGCTTCCTCTGGAGCCGTTCAGGGCTCATTCCTTGCAACTTTTCCACTTCCACATTTTCTTTTCCTCGTTTCTTGCCCTGTTCTATCTCTTGCAGCTTTTCTTCAGCTTTTCTCTTGATTTTGTCAAACCACTTCTGATGGATTTTGAACTCTGTCATGGTTCCCACTTCCAGCACACCGGAGCAGGACACGATGCCTTTGTTATTTCTAGCTGAGGCCTGGTAAATGCCTGCATCCTCTTCTTGGCACCTGGAAATCAAAAGCTGTGTGTGAGACCTACCCATCCTCCCCAGGATGCCCACTGGACACACAGGCATGCACGCTCTCCCACTTCTTGCTCCAGAAAGTCCAGAAGATGTGGCCCATGAGGTGCCCACAGAACATCTGGAGGCCTTGGGCTGACCTCCCTCCCTGGCTCTGCCTGCTCTACGCAATAACAGACAAGCAAGTTTGATGTTAAATTTGTTCTAGCTCCACCCTGGGCTGTTACTCTGGTATGAGGGCTCTGATGGAGGAGGAACAGGCAGCACCAGTCTTCCCAGCTGTTTTTGGTCACAGCCCTCTGCAGGATCTTTTCCTCTCAGCTCTACACAGCCCACACGACATTCCTGTTCTTCCTCTACCTTACCGCATCACCAAAGTCTTCCCACCCCATGTCACAGGCACCAGCACAAGCACCTGCCTGCATCCCTGCTGTCACCCCTTGAGGACACCTGACCCACGGAGATGCCTCCTCCTGCAAGAGGTGAGCCAGCCTCTGATGGACACCTGGAGCACAGCTGGGGGAGCAGAAAAGCTCAGGCTAGAAGCACAAGGATGGCAGGACTATCAGCAACAGTGATATTCTGCATTTTCAGTCAGTGCTACACCTGTCTGACCTCCCAAATCCAGGACTAAAGGTGCGACAGGTCTCTGCCTGCTGGGGACAAGGTGTGCCTGGCTCTCCAGTAACACAATCCTTGCTCAAAGTTAAAAGAAGTTGGTAGCCAGGGCTGGATAAAGGAGGCCTTTAGATTCATTAGTCAGGGCCAAAGCAGCCCTTTCCATGGTGACAGCTAGGAAAGGCCCACCTGAGCCATGGCTGCAGCCCTTTCCTTGTTTAGGACATTCCTACTGTTTCTACCTGATTCCTTGGACCGTCACCTTGGAGGCAGACAGTGCTTTCCCCTTGCTCACCTTTGTCAGCCCTAATGCTCAGCATTGGAAGGCTCCAGAGGGAGGGATTTCTCCTTCCCTTCCTGTTGCTTCCAGGATGGCAGCTATCCCTGGATGCAGTAATGGATCTCATACTGGTGTGACTGGGGAGCCACAACTGGAGGTGAAGGGCCAGCTGTGAACTCACAGTGGGGAGCAGAAGGGGCCAGCCAAGTGCTGTGGCGACATCACTGTTGACAGCTTATCCAGCCACTGAGAACACACTCAGAGCTCCCATCAGCAAACCCAGTCACTCTTCAGCTCCTTTACTCACTTGTAGAGCTGCAGGGTGTGGCGGTTTCCATGACGGAATATCTCGTACTTGGGTAAGCCACAGTAGCGATCCATCTCCTCATCATCCTTGTACCACGTCACCTCCGGCTGTGGATACCCTGGGGAGGACATGGAGGGTATATCAGAGAGTGAAACATTCCACACAGGAGCACAGCCACCATGGTATCAGCAGCAAAAGAATCCAGCACACCAGGATAGATGCTATTCTGGGCTCACCACATTCCTAAATTGCACAACAGAAACAGTGGAAACTTAATGGGCTTATCTCAGACTTTTATCACTCCTAGGAATAGGGCTATTTTTGAGAAAAAAATCTCAGCACTTCATTCCTGAACAGAGAGGAGTGGATCACACGCTCGTCTCCTGTAACACTGGCTGGGAGAAGGTGAGCATGCCGTCACTTTTATGTGAAGAGGGATTTTTTGATGAGGCCAAGGCTATGGTTGGAGAACAGGCACTTGCCCGTCCATGGAGCTCTCAGCATTTCGCACAGTGTCACAGCCTGTAAACTGATCTGAAACTTTCCATTGAACAGAAACAACCTTGATTGCATCACAGTCAGCTCAGTGTCCTACAAATGTCACTTGACAACAGATGTCACCTGCCTTTTCAGTAGAATGACATCATGATGTGTGTGACTGGCTGGCTGGCAGGCTGGGCACACAGCCATTTACCCCACCACTGGCAGAGGTGTTGGATCAGCATGCAGGTCCCCCACGGACCAGTGCTAGCCACAGCCTTCACTGCTCACTGACAGCAGCTCTAGCTCAGATTAAGAGCAGTTTTCACGCAAAAACTGCTCAAGCCAGCAGCCAGCAGGGGTTCCTGCACCTCACTGAGGGCTCACCACCCAGCCAAGCCGACCCTCAGGGCATGGGATGAAAGTTTCGATGATCACATCATGCCTCAGCTATAGTCGATATGCTCAGCAGCTGTTTGAAGCCCAAACGGAGACACCTGAAGCTTATCTGCTGCAAATGTCCCTGCAGGCTTTCTGTGTGGCCAAAGGAAGGAGTCCGGCACGCTCCTCAACTCCACCTGACCCCAAGGACACCCACAGCACCCCAGAATGTAGCAATGGTCAGCTCCCATGGACATCCCAGGCATGGGGCCGATGAGGGCTTTCCAGGAATATCCAAAGTGTCCCAAACCAATGGCTCTGGACTAATGAGAAGGCAGGGACAAGGTGCTCTCTGGATAGTTCCCAGCTACCAAGCCACAGGTTTCAAGGCTAACTGGGACCTCAAATCTCCTCCTTGCACCAGCCAAAGATGTTGTCAGCCCATAGCAATGCCTGAGCCCAGCTTACTCCTGCTCTCATGAAGGTCCTAGAGCAGGACTGAGAGTCCAGAAGCAGACTCATCAGCAGGAATTCACCCAATTTGGCCAATCCAATATGCCTTTGCCCAAAAAAGCAGCATATGCCAAATCTCCTGTACTGCTTTGGCTCCCCTGCCCCCACCCCTTGCTTGTGGTGGCTCCTCAGTGTCCTTCGGCTCCTCAAGGGATTTAGTCCATCGGGACCAGACAGGGCTGGGAAAATAAGACTCAGAAGCTTTTCTTTCCTGTTCTCCTCTATGAGCAGCATCCATCCCCATAGCACAGACACCTCACAGACTAGATTTTACTCTATTCTTCTTCCCTCTCTAAGGTCTCTTAGTCTACCCTGCCCCAGCATCCCCCCTCTCCACCCTCTCTATCTGTACATCTCCCACATGCTTTGCTGCTTCAATCCCCTTCCACTGCTGCCATCAGCAGCTTTGGCTTTCTGTTGGGTAGTGCCTCATTTCTCCTCTTCTGCAGGAAGCCAAGCCATGACTTTCTCCCAACACCCTTCCTGCAAGGCTTTCTGTCCTCCCCCTCTGCCCCACTCTTGTCACGGCCTGTTCCTTGCTTTTGCTCTGACCTCCCAAACAGGTTTCTAGAGACATGCAAAGCCTTCAGGTACTTGTGGCTGAAGAAAATGAGCCCTAAACTGGGAACTAGAGAAAGCCATGAGAGCATCCTAGTGAGGGGATCATCAGGGATTGACAACCGCTACTTATATTTTTCATAAAATATTAACTATTGCCTGTACTTGGCAGCAGGATCCTGGGCTGAATGAACCCGTGGTGAATTCTTTCTGCTCCAGGGATGATGAACATAACAATTTCCATACACAGTTCACATTGTGCCCAGAGCAATCCAACCCTTCCCAAGAGCTGTTCTACAAGCAAGACCATCAGGAGGCCTCCATGGTCCATCCTGCAGGGAGCTGGCAGGTAGATTTTCCTGACATCCTAAGAAACAGCAATCACAGCCCTTCATTCTGGGAACTGCCAGCGGATAGTTTCCAAGAAGCCCTGTGATGTCCCCCCGTGGCCTCCACAGCTGATTTCCATTCCCAGCTGACATCTGCTGGAAAGAGCTGCAATTTCCATAACTGTGCAGTGCCTCGAGGAAAGGCTTTTCCTCCTGCTACGCTTAAAACTCCCTTTGACCTGTAGCACTTCTGTCCTTGAAGCTGCTTGCTCCCTCTGAGGAGCTACCACCATGCTAGCCCAGTGCCAGGACCAGCTCCTGCCGCACACTCCAGCTTGCAGCCAAAGGGAGCTGCAGGCAAGTGCTGGCTGGAAGTCTGAGGGCATGTGGATGCTGAAAGGCTTCCTACCTCCCACACAGGGACAGTGGCCCCAGCTGCCTGTCCAAACACTATCCATCCCTCCCCAGTGGTTGTAATCAGAGCCAAGCAGAGCATGGAAAGATGCCTGTACAGGGACAAGTCTCCCTGGCATGGGGAGGGGAGCTGCTGCCGATGCTGCTGACATCCATCTTCGGGCTGCTGAGTGAATAAATTCCTCTGCCCAGGGCGGAAAGAGAGGTCAGGCATCACTGCCAGCACATCCCCTGCAGGCCCAGCATCTGCGGCTTGTCCAGTGGCACTAAGTGGAACTGAGGCACTGCCATGCTGCAGGCACCAGATGCCCACCCTCAGCATGAGACACCCTGAGCAGCCATACGTCCTTCTGAAACCCGCCACTGCTGCAGCCCCGCCGTGCAGCTGGTGCCGAGAGGGATTTGCTGGCAGCTGGGCCCCTGCGGCCCCCAGCCAGAGTCCCGCAGCTGCAGACAGAGTGGTGCCAGGCGCTCCTGGGAAGAGGGCAGGCATCCACTCCACATCTTCGGGCCCAGCAAAAGCTTTTTGGGAAGTGTGTCTTCCAGCAGCATTGCTCCAGCGTGATGGCCAGGCACCACAGGATCCTGGAGATTTTTCAGAGCAAGGATTTTTTTTTCATGGAGACTGCCAGGTTTAGATCAAACATTTTTTCTGAAAGATGTTAAAATCTGAGAAGTCTTCAAAGCTTGGTGACTGTATCCAAAACAGTTCTTAAAGTATCTATCCAAAACAGTTCTTAATACACCTATCCAAAATCACCCAGAGAAACTCTGTTTCAAGTCTTGTTTCAAGTCTCTGTTTCTTCTTTTTTTATTTTTTGGGGGCAGGGAAGGAGAAGGAGTTAGTCTTCTGAAACTTGGGAAGGCGGTAAGAGTTTAGAACCATTAAACAATCTCCACAGTTTCTGCTCTACACAAGCTACATGGAGTAGGGGTTCCAGCAGTTTGGGGAATACAATTCATGGTAAGATCTTACCCTTCCTGGCTTCATGGATTTAAACCCCTCCAGCATGCAAGTACAAGGAAGCTTCTAGCAATACTGACAGTAGGGACAGATACTAAGAGCAGTAGCTCCCCATGCCACTGTAAGCAGTGCTCATTCACCATCCTTCCCTTTTCCTTGGCCCCAAAGCCAAACCTCCTCATCTCCCAGCAGCCTACTCTCTGCTCTTGTAGTCACTACCCCATCCCCAAACCCCTCTCACAGTCCATGCATGTCTCCAGACATTCTTCATCCAAGCACTTCAGTCTCATCCTCCAAACACTTCCCTCAGAGGGTCACCACAAATGCAGTAAGTTGAACTCCTTTAACCTTATTAAAAACTGCATCCACTAAGCATGTGACTGTCTACTCACCCTACCCCAACTCTTTCCCCTTTCCACACTGTACTCTGCAATAAAACCAAGGAGGCAGGGATGGGATCAAGCTCCTGAGCTGATGATTTGGGAAGCCAGATCAGATGGGTTGAACCTGGCTAAGGAGGGCTGAAACAGCACTGAAGAGGCAGCTGTACAACAGTGGGCTGGTGCTGACATACAGTGGTCTTGGCTAGATCCAGCCATCACCTGTCCTGGCTGGACTCATTCCTTAACAACCAGCCAGAGACCTAGGCCCCTTCATCCAACTCCCTCCATTTCATCAGCTGACATCTCTCCTTCCCAGCCAGTGCTATACAGAAGTGACTAAAAAGCTGGAAAATCCTTGTGGCAAGCACCTCCACGAAGGGCCACTCTGAAGAGAGAAGCCCAATATCCATTCACTGGGATTGAACTGTGATGACCCTTGAGATACTGAAGTCCAGACAGACCCACCAAGGAAAGCACTTGGTGCAGAGATGTGGGATGAAGCTGCACAGTAAATGGAAATGTTCTTGTTCCCTTTTTCACATCTCTTAGAAAACAAAGGATGAAACTAATTTTGTCTGAAAAAAGAAAACATCTCATAACTGATGCAGGATTTGACCCAAAAAAATCAAATCAGACATAGGACGGACACCAGCAGCAGACTGAACTAGGCATCAGGAGGAAAGGAAGGTTTGTGCCTCCACACACAGGAATCTCCCTCTGCCTGACCTGCTTTTTCCCTGCCTGTACCACTCAGCACATTCTGGAGATTGGTTCTTCAAACACTTGCATCTTTCTGTGTTCCTAGGAAAGGCCCAGCAAGTCCTAGTCCAAGTATTCTCAGATGTGGGACTAGACTGTAACTCTCATTACTGGTCAAGAAGCAGCAAAAAAAAAATAGTAAGATGCTATTGTATGTCATGTATCCATATCTGCGGCTTGACCGTCAAAACAGGAGCAGGTGACTGTCTGCCCTCTGCCTCCACCAAAGTGTCCCTGGACTCCAGCCACAGTGCTGGGACTGAACTGGTTCCACTCTGGTCACTGGCCAGGGATGTCACTGCCATTTCCTTGCTCCCAGCAATGACTCCCAGTTAACACAAACATCACAGCAGGGTGAGATAAGTGAACTACCACCCAGATTCTGCAGTCAAGAGTATGCTTTCCACCTCCTGCCCCTCTCTCCCAAAGAGATCCCGAGCTCCTAAAGCAGTCCATAGGACCACATGTGGGAGATGCCCATCTGGCAAAGGTGGTCCAACGCTGATTTTAAAAACATTTCCATGAAAGTTTCTAAGTGCACAGAGATGTCCCCCAACCTAGTTTACCAAGCACAAAAATATTGTGACACATGCTGAAGACACTCATTGACAATTTCCTTCACTTGAGCAGAAAATGAGGCCAGTATCAGGTCAAGTTTTCTGCCTGGTGCAACACACCACAAAGAGATGGAATTTGTGAGAAGGAACCATCAGCCTTCTGCAACTGGTGAAGGCTTAAGCCAGTGAGAGAAGCCAGGACTGTTACTCTGGATTTCCCAAAATACCTAAACATTTTCTCACCTCTGACACTTGTAGAATGGTGCATTCCATGGTACTGCACAATATGTCAAGCTTTTGCTTTCAGAAAACTGAAATTGGGAAGAGCCCTTCTAATGACTCCCCAAATAGAGTGGTTTGGAGGCATCTCCTAGCAGCCCCCTTTGGCCCTAGAAGCAGCAAGAAGGAGTCTGCTGAAGTTAAGCCTCAATAAAATCAATACATCAGTTGTACCCCTGCAAGTTCAGAAGGTCAGCCTTCAGAACAAGGGAATCCATAAGAAAAAAGCCAAGAATTCATAGCTGGCAGCTCTTGGAGGGACTGAGGCTGTGCTCAATTATTTCCAGCCTGTTTCTAATAGCAAACCAGATTTCCTTAGGAAAGCTTTGGCCCTTGTGCCTAAGAGGCTCACTGGATATACTCTCCTCCTTCCAAAACTTACAAACTTGTTTCATGTCTCTCACTGAGTAACCTGTTGGAGTAATTAATACTCGTGAGGTCAGGAAGGATCATGGAGTTGTTAACAAGGACATCGAGAGAAGAGATTTTAGAGTCTCCATACTTAAAGAACAAAATGTCATCAGCAAAGGAGCTACTTGCCTCTGTACCAATGTGCTACCATGCCACATCACCACAATGCCCTAGCACCAGCCCTCTTTTTTGGCCTCTCCCTCCTCCTCTTCTTCTTGACTTAACACCTTTCTTCCCAAGGGGAGATTTTAGCTCACTGGGCAGTGACCAGCTTTTATTTCAGATGTTGACAGACACAGCAGTTTATCACTGATACAAATGTAGCTCTGCTCTAACCATCTACAGCCAGCAAAGACAAGAGTTGGTTCCAGCATGACAGCCTTGGTCTTCAAAACTGCACATCCCTGAGTTATGGAGTCCAGGATTAGAGAAGCAGAGATTAGGACAATAAAATGTAGCTGGTCCAAGCAGTAACCAGCATATCCCATTTTCTGGTGGTTCATTTGCCTTGCTTAGATGTTAGCTTATGCCTTTACCTCTTTACGCTCTCAGGTGTTTCCCCCCTCCCTTAAATTAAAGCTAAAATCATCATGCAATTGCTGAACCTCTACTTGGCATTCTGACAATAGTGGGCTTGTTATCCTTGTTATCACTTGCTGCATAGTTTAACTGGCACAAGTCCAGCAGGTGACGCAGGACCAGGTTATTCACTGAAGACACTATTACCTGTCACTATGCATGTGAATTTAGCATCAGAGTCCTCGGACACAGCACGGGATTTGATAGTGGTTTCAAATAGTGGCTGTGTTTCCTCCGTCAGCTGAGAAATGATTGCGCAGAAGGTGCTCCTGGAAGATTCAAGAAACATTTCTTAGAGATAAAAGCACCAGAAAAATCAAAGGGTCCACCTTGTGTCTAACCTCAGCAGCCTGTGTTGTCGTTGTCCGTGCCCTCTTCCCTCCCATCATCCCTACACTTGCTCACAAGTCCAGTCCAGTGACAGGGCATTTGACTGATTTCTCCCTCCCAAGATGACTGTCAATTTAAAGTGTCATTTGGGAGCCATTCCCTCTGTCTTAGCCCTTATGGCTATCAGGGCAATGAATGTTGACCCACCGGATTAACGAAGACCCATTTTAGCTCTTGATTATACCAAAACATGTCTTTGGCCAGCCACCAAACTTAGAGCCCCACCTAACAAAGTCAGCTCCCAGTTCTGAACCATAAATGTTTCAAGAGTTCTTCTGTTCACTGGGATTCTTCTTTATTTGTGAAGAATTCATGTCATTTCAGGTCAAGTGTGAATTGAACATGTCTCCTGAACACAGCAGTCCCCTTAGAATGAAGAAAACCTGCCAACTGTGGGACAGCTCACTGAGTGTGCCGGTTGGGCACACTGAGGAAGACCTGAGTCTGGCTAGCAGCTTTCTGAGCTCAGGAATTAGCTGGGAATTCCTTGTTTAATCCCTCACTGCTGCAGGTAGGCATTCACACTCCCTACTCCAGGAGTTCAGGCTCCGACCTCGAAGTTCGTGCTGGGACACCCAAATAGCCAGAACTGTCCAAACAGTGCAATCTATAACGCTCAAAAGTGAACCATGGATTATCCAGGTATTTCAGCACTGTTCAGTGAGTGCAATAAATCACCATATTCATCCAGCACTGCCAACCCTGCAGCATCACTAAGAGAGGTCCCAGAAAATCTGGGCTTTCTCAAATAAAGGGAAATTATTTAATTCCAAATTGGGTTTTCATTCAGATAATGCTGAGGCTCTTGGAAGGGAAGAGCTTCTTATTTCATTTTTCCCTCTGCAATTAAAACACTACACATTTACAATAGGAGAGGGGACCCCAAGGTCTCAAGTGCAAGGACATTGGGAGAAACAGCAAATATTGCAAGAGAACTGGTAGCTGGCAGCTCTATTTATATCGTTTTCAGCAGTGAAAGACATTCCTTAAACAAGTGATCAGCTTCCAGAAACATGCAAGGGGTGGAAAAAATGCCCAAACCACTCCTGACACAGCTCCACCATGAGCAGAAGGGCTCAGAGTATGTGGTGGGGGTTCCATGAGGAGGACCCCAGCCTCACAAGCAGCCCCAGCTCGCAGGCAGGATGCTGGTGCTGCTGCCACTAATGCTCTACCTGCTAAGGAAGCAAACTGGTTCACGGCAAACCAAAAAACCCCACATTTAGCATGACCCAGCTAGGGCAGGTGCACTGACGGACTAAGCACGCATGGCTAAAGGTGTCAGGAGAGCTCCAGCCACAGTGACTGCCTGTTCCTTCCACCCTGAAAACTTACCTGGAGGCAGCAGTATCATTATTTTCCCCCTGGCTTCCTGCTAGAATGGGTTTGTAAGGGATGCAGGGAGATGAATCCCTGAGTAACAACCCCCTGAGATGCAGCAGGAACCTCACCCAGCTCCCAGGCACCCTGTGTTGGATGAGGGTCAGGACAGGGGAAGCTCAGGATGTTGCAAAACTGATTGATCTACTGAATGAGGGTTACAAGCATGGTCTGTATCCAAACATGTGTGGGATGGGGTAAAAAAACCAGATTCCACAGCTCAGACTCTTCTGTGGAAATCAATGGTTACTAGGATACTGGCCCTGGCAAGCAACTCTTCACTCAACTCTGGGGCCAGGAAAGGGCTGTGGGAGTCAAAAGCTGTTTCAAACCAGAACAACCTTTCCAAATTCCAATCCCAGGAAAAAAATGCCCATTTCCACGGAGCAAGGCAGACAATCCAGTACAAGGCAGTTACTGGTAGGGTTTTGATGCTCCCTTCAATACAATCCCCCACCCCACACCAATAAATGCCTTTCAGATCCACATAAAGGAATTTCCCAAGCATCAACCAACATTTCATACCACAGCAGGAGGGCAACCGGATCAGCATCTTATAATCAAGTGATGCACACACACATAGTGACATTCAGGACCCAGTTTAATCCCAGCACCATGCCACCAGCACCAGCAGGCAGCACCAGGAATTAAGTCTGGTCCACTCACTGCAAATCCCACAACCAGGTGAAATACATATAGCAAAGGCTACTGAATGGCTTTGGAAAGCAGCTGTGGTCAGAAGCTGGGGGCTCCACCGGCTTGGCAGATGAATCAGAGACTTGCCCAATGACACTTGGCAGGAAGCCTGGAAGGTCTATTGAGTCTTTCAAAGAAACCATTGTGTTGGTCACAGCAGGATTTGAAGGCTGTGGCACTGTGGGGCTCTCAGCTGACTCACTCCAGCTGCAAGGAGGCTTGTCCAATTCAAATTGCTTTTTAAACCAGTAATTCAGAGTATTCAAGGAACTGGACACAAAGTACTAGCCACTTTTTCTCTGGGCCTTCCTGGAGCGGCATCTTTGGGGCAGAAAAAGCCCTGGAGCCTAGAAGAGACCTCCAGCAATTCAGTAGCCTTTTCAATTAAAGAGGGATTTCCATACAAAAGCCTGCTGGAAAAGGAGATTTGAGAAGCGCATTCCTCTTGTCGTGATTTTCTTTTTCTGACTTTTTGGTTAGAAATCCCAGAGCTATAGAGGTGTTCTGGAGAGGCCTTTCCCTCCAGTCGTTCTTCTACCTGCCACTCTAGCAAACCAGAAATGCCAACTGACTTCCAAATGTGTTCTTTTGCCAAAGGCAAAGTACAGCTGTACATTTTCAGGCAGAGTCCAAGTGAATGAGGATCCTCATAACAATGGCAGGTGGGAAGAAAATTTTTTCTCTGGATCTCTCAGGGCAGTCACATCCAGTTTTTAAGGTCTCTGTATGGAAGTCTCGCTTTAATATAAAGAAGTAGCTGAACATCCATCCTTTGGCCAAGAAAGAGGAATATTTCTTGCACCTTAATACAGGAATTATGATAAACATTCACTTTTCTTCCTGCAGTTCAAGCAAGTATTATGGATCAAATCATGCAGAATGAGGCTGTTAGATCACTTCAGGGCTCTTGACTGATTAACTAATTAGTACCAAAGCATTACATGTTAATCGTGTGCAGACAGATTCAGAAAAGTGTTTGGTCAGAGCAGTTTAATGCAATGTAGTTTTACCTTCCTAAACTGGAGGGAGAGAATCTGCTGCTTGATAAGCTAAGCAAAAAACAGCATAAAAACCATTAGAGAGAGAAGCACAGAAAGGAGCTGAAATAAACAAACCGTTACAGAGACATATTAATGATGAGTCATTTTGCAGAGGTCAGAGTTCCTATTAAAAGAAGGTACAGCTGCCTTAGGCTGCCTGCCAGGACAAGCAAGCCACATTGTGAATTGAAATCAAAGGCTGTAAAAATGAAATGGTCGTTAACCACACAGAACCAGTGTCATTTATACAAGTAGGTTTCCAAGAAGCAGCACCTTGAGCCTTCCATGCACCATCCGCAGCGTCGTGCTCAAAGCAGGCAACTCCACCATGGCAGACGTCTGGTTAAATGCAGGCGGGAGTATGGACAAGACCATCCCAATTCTCTGCTGGCAAGCAGGTGGCCTGAGCTGGGTGCCCTCTGTGCTTCCAAGGACAGCTCCTGGGAGAAGCTGAAAACTCTCTGATCACTACACATTGCTTTCCAGCTTGCCAACCAAATCACTAAGGTCTGGCAAAACATTAAAATAAAATAACAGAAGTAGACTTTACAAGAATCGACAGGTTTTGCTTTCTTTGCAGGAATATGTAGTAGCATTAACCCATTCAGGGAACGAAATCAAACACACAAGTCCTACACAAGACATCTGGATGAGCTACTTACCAGTGGTCACCAGCTCTCCCAAAGGAGTGTCTTCAGGGACTCATGTCCTAGCCAAAGGGCCACACTGCTGGACTGTGGCAGTAGCCCCTTGCAGGCTGTAGGAAACAACCTCTGTGCATTGACCTGCAGCAGTCAGGATCAGTTCCTCAAGCCTTGAGCTCACCCACATGGCAATCAAAAGCCTAAAACTAACAGGGGCAAGCTAGTCAGCAGCATGTAAGCTCGGTGATTTAACTGCACTGAGGTACATGTTATGCCTATGCAACAACCTTACCATATAGCCTCAGAAGTGACTGCAGCGTAGGCATCCCCTCTGGGATGTACCAAGCCAGACTACCACATTTGTACACGCAGACAGACCAAACCTTCTCAGCCTCTGTTCTGAAGACCAGTGAACCACCAAACTTCAGTGCTCTAGGATGGTGCTACAGAAGACAGCAGAAAGAACCACCTGGAGGTCCACCTGAAGGTGCACCTGTTCAGGTCTCCTACCCAAATGTGTGAGTCCCAGTCATATGGAAGCTAGCAGGACTCCAAGTCTTGCCCTAAAAATGACCACAGAGATATTCTGAAAACTGCTTCTGCCAACTGTACATTCCACCTGTGGAGGCAGAACCTCCAAGTGAACAATAAGGAAAAAAGTAGTTCAGCTTGAAGTCCTGACACTTTACACAAAAATCTGCACATTTCCATTGAGAAGAAAAACCTGAAGGGCTCACTGACTCTTCTCCTGCAGGAAAGCAAAGACAGCAGAAGTTTTGGACTGTTGCTCAGGAGCAGCTTTAACTCAACAAACATGGGTGGCACTTGGCCTTTTGGCAGCAGCTTCACCCTCTCCACCCCCAGCCACACGATCCTGGTCCATTCCCAGTGCCAACTGCTGGTCATGCAGCCAAAGGATGTGCAGGTTGGGTGGGATCCAGCTGGGAAAATCAAACACTCACAGTAACAGGTTGAGGATCACTCACTCACCTGATCCATCTTTCATGTGCTGTGCTGGTCCACGGGAGAAGCCAGACAGAGAAACTGTGTCCTTCATGCTGTGTCCTTCCACCTTTTGCAACATCCCTGTGAGCTCCATGCCCTTTCTGGCACTGCCAGGCACAGTTTTGCGTTATCTGCTTTACTGACCAGCACCTCGCCTCGTCCTCAACACTCACAGACACCCTCAGAGCTTCCAGAGCTCAAATTGCACCTCGTGCTGCTCTCACCCTGTCCTGACCTCCTGGGGATCCAGGTTCCTCCTCCCCACACTCCTCCCAAGCTCAACCACCCCAAGCGATCTCAGGGGCAGCTGTATCCCTGTGGTCTGGGCTGCCCCCAAGCAGCTCTGTCTGTCTGGAAGCACAATTCATGGGTTTAACTTGTCTCAAAACATTTTGCTTACCACTGCAGGGGAAAAACATATTTTTACCCTCCAGGAATGCTAAAGACCTTCTTGAGGGAAGTTCCCAAAATCCTTGCTAGCTAGAATGTTAGTGTAGGCAGTAGTGTGGTTTTAATCATGATTTCTTGCATAAGACAAATAGGGATGTGTCTTGGCTTGGACGTAAAGAAAATAGCAAGAGTCAGAACAAAGGTTGCCTGTGCCATGAACCCCTCGGGCTCATGGATGTGATCAAACAGTAAGCACTGACAGCACTTTTTTTTTTAATCCTCAGTATTAAGACAACATGGGCTTTATTCACTGCACATCCTGAGACAGTGCTGAACACTGAACTGAGGGTCTCTTGAGGAGCCTTGATATTATCAGAAGAAAAAGGCCATCATGTATTAACTGAAGTTTAACCTCAATATGCTAAATTTGGTTTTCAGACTAGAGATTTAAGCCCCAGAGAGCATGATCAAATTGTGAAGGCTGCAGCCAGCACAGGCCTGCCTGCAGGCAGCTGGCACTTCACTTCAATTACGTTCCAGCATATCCATGTAGAGCTGTGACAGACCCTGCTGGAAACCTCCTGAGCAGGGCACCAGATGCTCCAGCGTGCCTGGTCTGATTCTCCTGGGACTGGGCTGTCTGTTCCCCAGGCTCCCCAGGGACTTACTAGCACATACAGCACAGGGCTCTGCTTATGAAATGCAGTATCAGCAACGGATGTGTCTCCCTCGAGCAAGCTCGGGGCCATTACAGCTACTGGATAAAGGCAAATGCTCATGTTATCCTGAGGAACACATCTAAAGTAGTGATATCAAGGGCTCAAGCATAACTTTTCCTTCTACTGGAAAAGTGGATTTCCAAAAGGTCTGCTCCAGGCATGTCCAGCACTGGTGGGATGAAGCCTCCTCAGGCACGTCCCATTGATGAAGAGAAGCTCAGCTTTTTATAAGCTAGTTCTGAAAATACAGAACTGTTCTTAAGTGCTGGACCATAGCATCATACCTCTCTACCACATCCCTTCTACCAGTCTCAGTTCTTTGTTAAATTTCATTTTATCATATGCCTTCAAATTCCTTTGGCCATTTATCATCCTCTTAAAGGTTTTAGCCCTTCAACTACTCATAATTTTTTTTGGAAGTGAAGACAGCCTTCCCTGTTTTTCATGCACTTGCCAAATTTCAGTCTTGCAAGGGCAGGAGGCAGAACTGTCAACACCACTCACTTTTTTTAACCACTCAAGTTGATGGTCTGGGCTGGTACATCACCCCACTGGCACTGAAAAGTTAACTGCTTGAAAAACATAGATTTTCCACCTGGCACCTTTTCTAACCCTCTCATGCAATCACTCCATGAAATTACTCTCTTTTGGTATTTCTTAACCCTGAGATAAAGAAATCTTTCTCTTTCCAGTTCATTCCTCACATGGAAGTGAACAAGAGCTCAGGAGATCCTAAAATAGGCTTAACAGTGGCTCCATCCTCATACGGACAAGCACCTGGACTTGAGCTGCTTGAGCTGCAGCAGTGATCAGTATTTCTCAGTGCTCTTCCACAGCATGAAAATTGACCCACACAAGCTGTCCAGTGAAGAAAAAAATCAGCAAAATGTGTCCATGACAGCAAAACTGACAATTCCAAGTTATGTTTTGAGGGAATCAGCATTGCACAAAAGCTCCTCGAGAAGCCCATGGAGAGCCAGGTAGTCTGTCCATCCCGGGAGCTGGACAGAGGGACTGGCAATTCCCTACAGACACTCCCCCTCGCTGGCTCTCTGATCCGTCACATTATTGGGCATGTTTTGGACATGCAGACTTCCAAGTATAAGGTTTCCTATGAACTTGTCTGCCTCCAAGGTTAATACTACTTGAGACAAATACAAGCCACTCCAAATCTTGCCTCAGCTGTCAGCAGTGAACCCTTTTCAACCTTTAAAAGCCAATACTGAGACTTTCATGTAGGCGTGGTTGTGCTCACAGCTGCTTTCCTGCCATGTGTCCCGCTCCTTATCAAGCGCTCCCTGCACACACAGAATGAGTGTGCTGGTGTTCATACACCATGGCGGGAGCTATCAGCAGGCCCGGGATAAAGCAGCTCCAAGTGCTGTGTTGCTGTACAAGACACATTATTATTTCAGAGATTGGAAAACAGATGTATTGAGTCTTTGCTTGTCAAGGTCACAGACCGAATCGATGTCAGAGACGCAGAAATATGGCAATTTTTTCTGCAGGTAATTTACTTTTTGCTGAGACGAACATGGACTTGCGTGTAACAATTCAGGGCTGGATTTCATTAACAGAGAGGGTGGAAAACAATCAATTAAGTTACACATTCCTGTATCAGCCTCTGTAATGCTCTGAAGATGGCTCAGGTTTGTGTATTTTAACTCTGAACTATTGCTGCCTCTATGGCCCAAGTAAAACTTAGAAAGACACCAAAGAATGAGAAATGGTAAAAAAAGCAAAGTAAGTATTGGACAATGAGATGCTCAGGAAAGGTGACATCCTCCTGGCAGCTCACTACACACAGAAAAGAAAAAAATGAAAATAAAATTGCCTGTAACAGCCCTTCTATCTTCCTATTCTTGGACCAGGCAACACTGTGAAGTGTGAGACTGAGTCAGTGAGAGATAACAACTTCATTCACTCAAGACCTTCCTCCCCTTGTCGAAAGAGAGCAAGGGTAGAGCAGGCTTTAATTCCATCTCCTGGAAACTGCTTCTCCTGTGGCATGAGAGGTGCCTTGTTTGGAGATGACCACACTCTCCCCTTCACACAATGGTATCCCTGGCCTGGGAAACATCTCCTTTTATGAGGTTTCCAGAGAAGATCACAGCTCTCACACGCGATACACTCTGTATTTTAACAGTGGCCCTGAAGGGCATCGGCTCATCAGCGTACACACTCGGCTCCGCTTGGCTTTCTAGGGGATATGGACATATGGACAGGAGGCTGTAGAAAGAGAGCTGAAAAACCTCCCTTTGGAATTGCTGGGGATTGTTATTCAGAGTGCACAGCCGCCAAGGAGCCCCACTCAAACCAGACACCACTGTGCAGGTAGTTACAGCAATGGGAAACAGACACCTCTGTCCTACAGGTCACAGGGTGTGGAGATGAGTCACTGACGCCTTTAGCTTTGCCTTTCCAGTGGGTACTGGCTGTCCCTCCTTCCAGAGTTTGGGACACTTCCATCCCACAAATCAAATTGACTGAGTGCTCTCAGGTGCCTCAGCTGGTATCTGACCAAGGGGTTACACCACTCCTCACCAAAAGCGAAGTCCCGTCAGACATTACAGATGACCAGCTGCTAAAGAGGGAACTTGTCTGAACTAAACCTGCTTTTCAGGAACCAAGTGCTCCTGAGTTTCCAGCACACTTTATTATAGCAACAGATCTTTCTCCTTCATTTGATATTATGTGCAAAGCAAGAGGGACAACATTGGGAATGGCTTCCAGCCAGAAGAGCCAAGTGGCAAGGCCCTCTCTTGAGCTCAACTGCCACCCCAAGCAGAGTCATCCAAGAAAAGATCAGAGGCAATGTCACTACGCTCTATAAATATCTGCATATGAGGCAGCTATGACAGTAGAAAGATATTCGAGCAAGGAAGCAATGCTCTAAGGAGACTGAGAAGCAGACATCTGCATGAGGTAAGAGGTGCAGGTCGCTTCCAGCAGAGAGGTTTGCCTAGCACTCAGATGAAGATTCTATATAAAATTGCATCTCTCTGCACAATACACTCTCCAGACTCACTAGTCCTTACAAAAAGGACACCTAAAAAGATGTCTCGAGAGTTGTGGCCCACGAATGCAGCTAAGGCAGACCATGGACAGGACTGACAGCTCCTCCTCTCACTTTGTGAAATAATTATAGTCAAGTGCCTTGGGACATAAGAGGTTTGTTTAAAAAAAACCAACAAAACAGCTACCCCCCCCACCAAAAAAATCCTGTCAGCAGCCAAAGCAGAAGGCAAGTCACTGTGGCCATAAGCTGCTCCTCACACTCTCCAATATCAGGTCAAAAGACCTGATACTGGACAGGTTAAAAGGGTTTAAAAGGTTAAAAGACCACCAAAGGAAAGACACTGAGCTGTTTGCTCACAGGGGAAATCCTTCCAAAAGACTAGTTCCCGAGGGCACAAAGAGTAAATACCCTAAATACTCTGTTTAATAAAAGGATGATGTTCTCTCTATGGCCATTTTCAACATCTCTATTCTTTTGGCCCCCTTAGCACCACCTCTGGAAAATTCTACAAGTTAAAACCCAGAAAAATCATGTTCTGGTTACCCAATTCATATCCTTCAATTTACATGAAAACTCTTCCCTCCAACAGGATTAGGGAGACCAAGTAACACCATCCAAACTGCCCTCAACATAGAATTACAGAATGGTTTGTGTTGGAAGGGACCTTAAAGCCCACCTCATTCCATCCCCTGCCATGGGCAGAGACAACTTCCACTAAACCAGGTTGCTCCAAACCCTGTCCAACCTGGCCTGGAACTCTTCCAGGGATGAGGCAACCACAGCTTCTCTGGGCAACCTGTGCCAGGGCCCCACTATACTCACAGAGAAAAATTTCATCCTAATAGCCCAACTAACTCCTTGTCCTGCCACTCCAGGCCCTCGTAAAGAGTCTCTCTCCATCCTTCTTTTAGGCTGCCTTCAGGTACTGGAAGGCCACAATTAGGTTACCCAAAAGCTTCTTCAGGATGAACAATTCCAGCCTTTCCTCACAGCAGAGGTGCTCCATCCCTCTGACAATCTTGGTGCCTCCTCTGGACTCGTTCCAACAGCTCCATTGCTGTGCTGGGAACCCCAGAGCAGATTGTGTTCATAAGTCATCCCAGAAGCAGGGATTTCCAACCTCAGTTTCTTTTCTTAAAGATCTTTCCATGTCTTCATGTACCTCTACTACACTTTCTACTGCTTTAAGAAGTGGTGAAGAGAACAGACAAATATTTTGGTTAAACATACTCTATATATAAAGACAGAAACAGAGAAACCTGAAAAAACCACCACGTTTTCTTTGGATCAGAATATCCATTTTTGTTTTCTAACCACCAGAGCAGCCTCCCACAGCAATCCTGTGTCTGCATCACTTGTCCCATTGCCTTCGTTAGCTTCAAACCCAGCAAATCCAAATCCTTTCTGTATTAAAGAGAGCTGCTCAGTGTTATCTGCTGTTCTGCCTGTTGCTCATCATGCTTTTCAAGTTTTCCTAGGCAAGTTCTCCAGATGTTTCTGGATTTAATTACATTCATAATTGCTTTCTGAAAGTCTCCTTGCTACACCACTCCACTCACTTGCTTTCCAGAATTGTTATGATACATTATTTAATTACAACACAAAAAGCCCCACTTCATTCAAGCCCTTGCCACGCATCTTAGACAGTAGTTTCCAAAAATCCTGGCTCAAGCCACTTGTAGGGCTCTGCAGGGAACCAGACTTTTATATGCCTCCTCCCTACCTCGTTAGGGAACCTGGAAGTTGCCATGAACTCAGGGAAAGGTCAATTTTGCCATTTAGCAATTATTTAGTCATTGCTTCTTACTTACAACAGAAGGTGCAGACAGTGAGGTTAAGAGACAAAATGAAATTGCCCTTCCACAGGCTCTGACAATCATGTACATAAGCAGATGGAAAAATGATAGGAGAATTTGTGGAAATTGAATGTGCTGCTGATTTAAGTGGAGCAGCACAGAGTCCCTTTGCCAGCACTGGGCTCCCATGGATGGAAACTGGGGTGTAGCCGCGGCAGCATTAGACTGACAAATTCAAGAGATTCAGGGCTCAGAGCTCCGCAGCCATGGGCCCGATTTACTATGCCTGAGCCACAGCCTCAAGTGGTGGTGCAGCCAAAAGACACCAGGCGCACTGCCTGCATGAGTGCTACCATCACTCCGTGCCTTCCTCAGCAGAGCTAAGTTTGGGAATCCGGCTAGGAACACTTAAGGTATTACTTGCGGGATGGATGAACCCTCCTTTATCATTAAACTGATTAAAGCTGCAATTTGAGCATAGTCAAGGGAAATAAAAGTTAAGCTGTAGGCAACCCAAACACCTCAACATCTTCTTTATTAAAGCCTCTCTCTGCTTGTAATCCGTGGAATGGAGTCACTGGGCTCAGTTAAGAGATTTCCTGTCCATGGTACGATCTGAGGCCGCAAGCTGTGGACCCTGTATGGGCATTTGATGGTGCTGAAGACGTCATGGTGTGCAGCCAGTCTGCAACTAGCTCACACCCCAGCATGACATGATGCCAGCACAAAGGAACTGAATTTAGGCAACTTCATTTTGGCATTACCCCAGTTTTAACACCTGACTTCCAAGCAGCATTTTTTTATCTCTTTTGGTCCTGCATTTATTTTCATGAATGCCTGACTCCTTGAGGCATCAGTGCTTGACATGCTGGAAACAGATTATTTATAAATCAACAGCAGGGAAGAGGCACGCTCATTTGGAGAGCTCATAGACTGAAGAGCATTCCCAGTGAATTCAAAGCAATTTCGAGGCTTTTTTGAATGCCTCACACAATCACTGACACCTTGGGCACTGCTGGCACATCACCTTGTAACTTTGTGTTTGCTAACCTCAGTCAGGCTCAGCTGACAGCATGTTTATCATACCTTTTCCCTGTGAACAAAGCGTTATTCCTACTCCAGACCCTCTGCTGGAGACCATTCCTGACCCAGGAATGCTGATCTCATTGCTGCTCAGCCCCTATCTACATTGTAGAAATGCCTTTTTGGCAGCAAGATAAGGCACCCGAGCACAGAGCCCAGCAGGCCCCTCGCTCTGTCTGGTGAACAGCTTCACTACAATGAAGGCAGGAAGGTCAGTGCTGTTCCCTGAGTTTAACTGGAGACAATCGTGTTTGTCAGGATTTCATAATTATGGCTTGGACGGAGACGTCACTGGGGTCTGCAGCTTTCTCATGACGGGAAGAGAAGAGGCAGCACCGATCAATCTCTGGTCTCTGGTCACCAGTGATAGGACCTGAGGGACCAGCATTAAGCTGTACAAGGGGGGTTAAAATAGATTAGATTATTGGATATTAAGAAAGGGTTCTCCACTCAGAAGGTGGTGGGTCACCAAAACAGGCTCCACAGGGCAGTAGTCACGGCCCCAAGGCTGCCAGAGCTCCAGGAGTGTTCAGACAACCAGCTCAGGCACAGCGTGGGATTGCTGGGGTGTCCTGTGCAGGGCCAGGAGCTGGTCTCGATGATCCTTGTGGAGAGGATATTCCATGATTCTATTCTATGATGCCACCACTTCACACACCCACCTAGCCAAACACAACGCGCGATGCTGACAGGCCATGCCCGCCCGGCAATAGCTGTGACACCCCCAGCTCTCTTTGGGGAGGCGAGGGACTGGTCTACAGCACACCAGCTCCTCTGGAGAGCCCGAGCCATCGCTTGGTTTTCTCCCCTGGAGCAGCTCCTCGGGGATGGCCAGGCCCATTGTCTACACTACTTCCAGGCGTCCGGCCCCGCGCTCCCTCTGAGGCCGGTGTAGCCTCACGGCTTGGGTGAGGGCCAGCCCGCCCTCCCCGCTGCACCCGCGGCCGGCCCGGCCCGCCTCCCCCGCGCCTCCGTCCCCCGCGTGTCCCCCGCAAGCCCCGCGTCCGCTGTCACCCGCACCCACGGCAGCGGCCAGCTCGGGGACACACCCACGGCAGCGCCTTCCCCTGGGCCGACGCTCACCTGTTCTGGGGCCGGATGCCCAGCAGATAACTCCGCCGGTCCGGCCGCGAGGCCCAGGCCGCGCTCTCGGCCTCCTCCGCCCCGTCGATGTGGCTCGTTTCCCGCCCG
>VZTD01004961.1:129743-168598 GCA_013397725.1 Rhagologus leucostigma | reverse complement strand
GGGCCCGACGTGCCCCAGCGCCGCCGTCCGTCGCCGCAGGTGCCGCCGCCGCGTCCCGGGAAGAGGAGCTGCCGCGGGCCCGGCCGGCAGCCGCCCAGGCCGGGGAGGAGCCGCCGGAGAAGCGATGCAGGAAGGTGAGTGGTCACGGGGTGCTGGGCAGAGTGACCGTGCCGCCCCCCGGGCACTTGCGAGAGTACCCAGAGGAGCCCCATGTCATCCATCCACCCCATCCTCTTGTCCATCCACCTACACACACATCCATCCATCCATCCATCCATCCATGCATCCCTCCATTCTCTGGGCACAGGAGAATCCCTGTTCTTCCAATCTTTCCTGCCTGCTGGGATGAGTGTCCGTCTTGAAGCCCACCATGCCTGGCCACTGGGTGAGAGTGAGACGCTGGGCTGTGACTGCAGTGTTGTTCCCACCTTCACATGCTGTTTCTCCACAGCCATTGCCATAACCGAGCAGCCGGTCTCCGTTTCTGTCCCAGTGGGATACTCCTTCACACTGCGGTGCCGAGCACAGGGGTGCACCTCACTGCAGTACCAGTGGTTTTGTCAGTACCAGGTAAGGATGGGGTGGCCCTGGGTATGGCACCAGGCTGGGTCCCTGCAAACAGTGGGGGAGCTGAAGGAGGGGAGGAAATCAGGGATTTCCACTTTTGCTGCTCTTACAAGGAGCTTCCTAGTGGCTTCTACTGCCAGCAGTGAGGAGGGAATTGCTGCTCACTGCCTGTGTTTTCCCTTTAGTCGGATTGCCGCCTGATTCCTGGAGCGACGAACCAAGACTTGCCCATCATTGCAGAGCAGACACAGCTCTACACCTGCAGAGTCAATGACCTCCACAGAAATGCTGTCTTCTCCGACTGGGTGAAGGTAGAGGTCCATCAGTGTGTTGCCAGAGGTACAAGCCTGTCTTTTACCTTCTTGATGTATTATGGAATCACAGAATGGTTTGGGTTGGAAGGGACCTTCAAGCTCCTCTTGTACCACCCCTTGCCATAGGCAGGGGCACCTTTCACTAGACCAAGTTGCTCCAAGCCCCGTCCACCTGCACCTGCACCTCATGTTTGCCATGGGTTTTCCAGTGTTATTCTGGGTTTTGGGACTGGAAGAACCCATCTGGCTACTTCAAAGCTGACCCAAAATAACTTGGGGTATGGTTGACCTTAGAATGTTAACTGCACCCTTGGCTGGAAAGGGCGAGGATCACGTTTGGGAAGCCAGAGGCAGGACTTTGGTGTGGCATTTACTATCACAGGCATTGCTCCCAAGGGTTCCCTGCTCCCCAAGGAGAAAGGGGATGGTAGAAAATGGCCATTGTTTGCTGTCCTTGTGGAGGGAGGACCAATTCTGTGTTGCTGCCTTGCAGGTCTGCCTCCTCGACTGTGGCAAGGAGAACCAGTCATCGTCCTCAACCCCAGCAAGCAGCAGGTGGAGGTGGGGCAGCCGCTGCAGCTGCAGTGCGCTGCCATGGGGGTCCCAGCCCCCAGCTACCAGTGGTACCGCAATGGGAACCTGCTGGAGCAGCAAAAGAGAAAAAAACTCTGGGTAAGGTTTTCTGGGGATAATTCAGAAGCTTTTGCTGCTGAGATGGGTAATGGGGGAAGCTGGTTGCAGGGTTGTGAGAAAGCCCTCCACGTATCAGCCCGCTGCTTTGATAGCCAGCTGGATGACTCTGCGTGAAGGGGGAATATGTTTTATGGACTTTTTTCAAAGTTGTGGATATTCCTGTAAGAGGTAACCAATCCATAGATGCATCAAGGACTCTCAGCACATCTCTTGTGCCGTTTTACAGCAGAGACGTGAGAACAGTTATTGTCTGTGCGTGCAGGGGACTGCAGATTGATGGAGCTGTGGGAATGCTGCCTGCCTGCTGGAGACCTAGAAGGAAATGTGGTTTGTCCTGACAGAAAAGAGTCAGGAAGGCAGTAGAAGGGCTCGCTTTGTTTTGTGTCACTAGCTAAGTGTAAATCTGTGCTGTCTTCTTGAATCAAGAAAGGAGATTTCCTTCCAGGGCACATACTTCCCATTATGTGAAGGGCACAAGGACGAGACATCCAGTCTCTTCTCAGTAGTGGTCAGTGGTATTACAGATGGCCTTAGATGGTATTATGGGATGGCCTTAGATTGCACTTCTGATGGGAAAGTTCAGTCTGGGCACTAAGAAGAGGTTGTTTTCAGAGGTAGATGGTGCTGTGCTGGAGCAAGAAAGGCAGGAAGGTCTCTGTCCTTGGAGGTGTTCAGGGCTTGAATAGACAGAGCTATGGCCACCCTGACTCAGTGGTGGCTTTAGTCCCTCTCTGAGCAGGATCCTGGGCTGGAGAACCAGAGTTCTCACCAGCTAGTACTGCTCTGGTTCTTGTCCCTGTCCTGATTCTTTGTGAAGTAAAGTCTCTGCAAACAGCAGGAAAAATACTTCTTATTCTGTGAATGCGAGTGCCTTCAGCAGATTCGGGCAGGGAGCTTCAGACTTTCACCATAAATAATGTGATTTAACTTTTGATCTGCCTAGATCGCCCACACCAAGGTCAGTGACTCTGGCACGTACCTCTGCTGTGCCTCCAACAGTCATGGAGAGCATTGGACCAATGCCGTGGACATTCACATTGGTGAGCAGAACCAGCCCATGTTGCTTTGCCGCACATCACCCGGTGTGAGACGTAATTAGAGGGGACAAAGGAATTCTGTGCTCTCTGGAGGTGCTGAGCTGGTGAACAAGGACTGAGATAAATAGGATTCCTTGATACTGAGGCTCCAAGGGAGCAAAGGGAGCAGTGGCTGGAAAACCCCCTAAATGCAGTGATGTGCTGTCCGGCAGGTGGGATGCTGCTGGGCCCTGTAGTGTGTCAGACACCCGCCGTGTAAGGGCTGGCTCAGTGCTCTCAGCTGCTCCCCGCCATTTTCTTGCCATGCCAAGGTGCTGCTTTCACAGCTCCAGGCCAAATCACAGCAGGCTCCTGTCGCCAGACTCGTTTCCAGTCTCGCTGAGATGAAGGGATGTGCTCAGACACAGAGCTGGAGAGGATGGTGTTTATTTGGGAAAGTTCAGGCCCCTTGGGCTGGCAGCTCAGGGCTGATGCTATGTGAGTGATGGATCCCAGGAAGAGGATGTGTCCCCAGACCCTCAGGCACGCTCCCCTTCTGGCTGCTTTGGCCCTCTGCCTTTACCCTATGAGGGTGAGGCAGGAATAGCATGGGCTGGCTTTACTGGCTCTTTACTCCATCTAGAGATTTTTCTATGCCATAAGCTTCTTATCCTGCCTTTTAGGCTGGCTTTAAAATTTCTCCAAAGTGCAGATTGATCCTGTGTAGCCAGAGAGCACCCTGCCTGCCTCCTCATAGCTGGCAAAACACATCCTAGGGGGACAGACAGTGAGATTAGGACACCAGATTGGGTTGGGTTCCACGTGTTACTGCTGGGGAGCTTTAACATGCAACAGGTGCCTCTGTCAGAGGCAGAAAAGGATGAGTGGTTTTCTGAAGCTTTTCAGGCATCTCTGGTGCATCAGCAACACTGGTTCAGGGGCCAAAGGTCTTCCAGAGCCATGAGATTTATGCAATTTATCCTTAATTTCTTCTTTTAGAACATGTAGGGTTCTAGAATTTTCTCCTGGGCTGGATTTTTAAATTTATTTCAATTTAAATAGGAAAAGCTGGAACTGTTAGGGTAATGATGATTTTAAGAGGCTGGAAATGCTCAGGCAGGAGAGCTTGTGGACCAAGTGAGTAACATTTGGAGCGGCTTTTCTGAGCCAGAACTGCTAAAACAACAGGGAAAGACAGAGCAGGGAGATGAAAAACTCTGGGAATATTATTGCAATCAAAAGCAAACAGGGCAACTTCCTCTGTGCTGGACATTTCTGGGGAGAAACGCTTCATTTTGGAGGTTTTATTGACCTTGAATCATTGTGTTTCTTTCGCTTTTGCTGCAGCAAGGTAGCAGGTGAGTCACATCAGGTACGAGCTTCTCCATGTTGACCCTCCTTCCCTGGTCTGCCGCTTCTCCAGGCTTTTCTTCCCAGCTGCTCAGGATGTCATAAACCAGGCTGGATTTCATAAATCACCCTAACATCAGACCAGTGTCTTTAAAGTTAGCAGTCAGGCTATGATGGAGTTGCCTGAGGAGCATTGCTTGTGCAGATCCTCTGTGTGCTTGATCCAGCTGTGCATTGTTGGGGATATTGGAGCAGGATTCAGACCTGGCACTGAGTGCTGGGCCCAGGCTTATCATTTCCCTCTTTCTTTCCCAGGTACGTGTGGCTCTGGAAAGTTTTTTGGTGAGTACTTTCATCTTTTCTTCCTGAGCAATTATTCCCTTAATTAAAAGCCAGGCTCCAGGGTGGATGGGAGGACAAGGAATGGGAGTGCTTTTTCTGCAGAGACCGCTTTAAGCCTTTATGCCCACATTGCCACAGGCTCTGCACTCTTGGATTAGAGCTGCACAGCATGAGATGAGTCCCATTCCCTGCCAAGCCCTGATCTTTCTCAGCAAGTGGAGTAAGATTATTCCTAAAGAGTAACTGAGTCTTAAGCTCTGTGCCTGCCAAATAATTTTAAAAGTGTTGTTCACATGACAACTTATCCCTACTTGAAATACCTCCTCAGACCAGGGCAAAGTTCCTCGCTCCCACCACTACTGAGCGACATAATCCCCATTTTTTACAGTGGAAGGTGGGGATAAAATCAAAGCAGGAGCCATGGGTTTCTCTCCTTCAGCCCTGTGAGGGAGAGGACCCCTCAGCCTGGCTCAGCAAAGCCCCCTCCTATGCACCACTGACACACCAGACCTGTGGTCATGGTAGGGCAGGTAGAGCAGAACCTCTGTATTCCTGGGATTTTGGTTGTCAAGTGAAAACTTTCCAAGCCTTTCTGTCAAAATGACTGTTCGAGTATTTTGTTGAAGTGTTCAGAAAGCCAAGGGCTATCTGGAGGGTGCTCCAGGCTTGCAGCAGCCTAGGGTCTATCCTTGCTGCCTAACTCTTTCCTTAGATTGCCCATATCCTCACTCCTACAGGAGGAGGTGAGGTGATCTTGGCTCCTGCCGAGCATTTACAGTTTTTTCGCTTGGTGTTTGTTTTAGCTACTGGCAAAATAGCACTGTTAGTGGGCAACAATCGCTACCAGCATCACCCCAACCTCATGGCTCCTGTGAGGGATGTGTTTGAGCTGAGTCATCTTCTGGAGCATCTGGGCTTCCAGGTTGTCTCTCTGCTGGATCTGAACAAGGCTGAGATGGCGACAGCGGTCAGTCGGTTCCTGCAGCTCCTGGGGAAGGGAGTCTATGGTAAGGCCAAGCCAGCTCAGCCACCTGCCCGTGCTGAGTAGGGACTAGGCAATTTTCTGAACAGTTATTGAATTAAAAGAGAAGAAATTGAACTTTGCTGTCTCAAGGGCGACCTTCATCAATACCAGGCTTGGCAGGAACCCCTGGATAAGTGTAGTTCAGTTTTGGCCAGGTTGTAGTCAGGCAAAGTGGATGTTTCTCCAACACGTGGCTCACCTCCAACCCCAAGTGTGGGCTCACACTAAGTTTTTGGGGAGCCAGTGCTTCTGATAGTGAATGAGAAAGGGGGTTTTGATTTTTCCTTAGATGAAAGAATTGAAGAGACTGACTGATTGTCTGCCCCACTCATGTGTGAGGAGGGGAGCTCCTTTTGAGCCCTGACTGCCGCATCTGGTCATGATTTTCTTGCTTCTCTTTCCTGAAGGTCTAATTTGGGCCCCTGACAACCCTTTTGCAGAAGAGTATTCCCAGCTGCAGGTGGCTTTGAGGTTGGGCTTCAAGCTTATTGCACACTGCTCAGTGGGAAGGGTTCCTCAACCACAAACTCAACCAGCAGATCTTGTGGGTCTTAAAGCAGATGTTCAGATTTGGTGGTGCAAGTATCATCTTTGGGGTCCCTGAGATTCTCCCAGCATGACAGATACCCTGAAAACACCTTGCAGGTGGTTTTTTTTTGCTTCCAAACCTCAGTGTGAGGCTTGCCTACCAGCTGTGTGGCACCCAGAAAGTGAAAGTCAGCGTGGGCTGATTCCAGGCTGGCACTCAGTGTGAGGTTTGGAGGTTGTGCAATGGACGGGGACCTGGCCATGAGGGAAATGCTGCACAACCACCTTGTTCTAGGAAGCACTGACTCAAGGGGGAGGCTGAGCTGGTGGGAAGGGCTGTGCATCAGCTGAGCGCGTCACCTATGACAGCGTATTCCCATGACTTCACTTGCAGCTTACTTTTGTTACTGCTCTCTGAAATCCCCTTGTATCCCAGGCTTTACCTCCTCTCCCAGGCCAGAGTCATCCTGGCTGCTATTCTTACCCTCTGTCCATGGCACATGAGCACCAAGTGGTATTTTATCCATGGCCCTTCCTAAGCACCAGAGAGAAAAAATGCTTGGAAACAGCAAACCTTTCATGTTGTCATGCCTTATTTGAACTTTTAGAGCTTTTCTGCATTTGTGGCCTCTAATCCTTCCTGGCAAAATTGATTTTGTGCGCTGTCAGGAAAAACACTTAACAGCTGAGTTGAATGTTGAGTGTTTGTGAGGCAACGCCTGCTTAGGTTGAGGTTTTCTTCACAGGTCTCCAGGCTGAGTGGTGTTCTATTCTTTGGAGTCAGTGAACTCCAGTGTGAGCTGGGTCCAGCAGTGATTGAGTTCAGGATTCTTGCCACATTCGCTGGAATCCTAATTTAATGGTGGGACATTGAGTCAGGCTGCCTGCTGAGTGCCCCAGTTGTGGTGAGACAGCAGCTCCAGGAACAACCCAGGCAGCCTGGTAAAGACCCCAGAGGGGCCTGTGACAGCCAGTCCTGTACATCCGTGTGTGTGTTGGACACGGTCCTGCAGCGTCCCGGTGTTCTTGAGGAACCTGGAGGTGCCACCTCCTGTGTAGCAACCGCCAGAGCTGAAGTCAGGAGGGCTTTGTGTAGACATACAGAGGGAGGAGAGGGCTGACTGGTGAACATGAACCTCCATGGGTTGGTGCTCATTGCCCCTTGTTGTATGGTCTGTGCCAAAGAGGGCAGTTGGGCTTTGTGGTCTCTGTAACTGTCCCTCCAAGAACTGTAGGCTTTTGTGAGACTTTCTTCCACTTCCCCATCTCCAGACCATCCCAGCACAGCTCCTTCTCTCTCTCCTCCCAGGCCTGGGTCCTGAAGCATTCAGAAAACAAGTGGATGTGGCACTGCATGATATGGTTTAGCAGGCGTGGTGAGGTTCAGTCCAAGGTTGGACTTGATGATCTTGGAGGTCTTTTCCAACTCTAATGATTCTATGATCCGAAGGTTTCTCCAATTCACTGTATGGAGGTGGTGGGTTATCGTGCTGCTTTTCCTCCAGATCTCATCTTAGAAAAGCTGCAGAGTGAAGGCCCCAAACATCCCCGGAGTGATCTAATTATTCCACACTCAGGCATATGAGGAATCCCTGTGGATGTTATTTCGAGCATCCTAAAAAGTCCCAAATCAAAAAAAATTACATTGGAAATGCAACAAGAACAGAAAGTTGTGAGTGGAATACTAGGAATATGGAGTCATGCCTTTATAAAGCCTCGTGCTGGCATTTCCTGCATTATAAGCAGTGCCTGGAGCTTCCCCTTTTTATTTTGGTACTTGGAAGTGTGTCTGTGATGAACAGTTATGACTCATACGGTGTGGGAAGAACTCAGAATTAAACATCCCTTTCCTTCTCTGGGCAAATTGTTGACTTTCCTGTTCAGGAGGAGAGATTCAGTGTGGGAGGGGTTGGAGAAGTTGCTCAGATGATGTGAAACCCACCCTTTTTGATTTGAACATGAGTCTTTGTGGTTAATATAGCATGGGGAACACTTGGTGGTACATTCAGGAACTCAACAAGACCTCAAAAGTTAGAAGATTTAAGGATTGAATCATTCTTTGTGGGCTTTCCTGTTATATTTCATTTTTTTCCAAGCCTCAGGGAGGCTGCCTGGTAACAGATGTCATCACTTCCCTTGCATGTACAGGCAGAGGGATGAAAGCCACCAGTGCTCAGTGGCTCAAGGGGCCCAACCTGCATCTAATTTTTCTAGAAGGCTTCCTGTTTTATACTCTTTTCTAGTCTCAGGGGAGGGTTTTGTGGCTTTGATTCGCAAGTTACGAGTTTAAAGCTTCTGCAAATCAGAGCCTGCTGTCTCTGGCTGGTGATCCACAGGAAGAGGAACCCAAATCTCATGGGCACCTGTGAAAATGGCCGTTTGAGAAACTTTCCATTGTCCCCTGAGAATAGAAACCAAAGGTGACTCAAGGCCTTTTTGACTATGAGATCATGTTTTCCATCCTCCACATGATGGGATCGTGCTTTCAGCCCTCC
Source organism: Rhagologus leucostigma (assembly GCA_013397725.1). NCBI lineage: Eukaryota > Metazoa > Chordata > Aves > Passeriformes > Rhagologus > Rhagologus leucostigma. Next base: position 160,269 of record VZTD01004961.1, on the reverse strand, counting down.
AGCTCCTGCCCCTGTTGCTGCATCCTTGCAGAATCAGACCAAAGTGAGCATCCTCCCAAGTCCAGGGGCAGGAACAGTGGAGGGAAAATAGAGGAGAGCTTACTGAAGTGTGGGCTTTGGCAGCGAATCTGAGTGAAGAATTTCTCCTACTGTTGCCTCTTAGCTGCTTTTTCCCATTTCTGACCTCTCACTCTTCACTGTCCCTCGGTTGCAGTAACACAACTCTCTGCGTCACCTCGCAGAGCTATTTTTAACCCATTTCAATTCCCCAAGTTTGCTTTCACCAACCAGCATCTCCCAAGCAGTGTCACTGGTGCTGGGAAGGTGTAGCCAGCCACTGTGCAGCTTCCTTCTGGGAAGCTCCAGCCTTCTTGGGGATCCCTGTGTCAGCCCTGCACTGAACACAGGGCTTGGAGAGAAGCCCCAGCTTAGGCCATCCCAAGCTCTCCAGTGCTGGCTTCCCACCTGGATGGCCCTGTGTTGCCATCTCTTGGGAAGGCAGAAACCGTTACTAAGTTTCATGTGCTTAAGAGTAAAACCCCAAATTCTTGTTGAGTGTTGGGTTTCCCACCAGTATCTGCATGAGTCTGACTCCTCCCCTGCCTAACAGGGCTGGTGCCTGGTTTGAGGTTGTTGAAGCACATGATCCTTGTGTTCTGGACATCTGAAGAACTCACCTCTCTCTATGTCTAGTTTTTCACCAGCTTATAGGTCTGTGAATACAGGCAGACCCTTGAAATAGAGAATGTTTCCCATTACCTAAGTTGATGTTGATCACCTAAGAAGAGTTGTTAGTCTCTTCTCCAAAACTAGGAAACTGAGGAGCTTTTCATTTAAATGGCCGTTAATGTATTTTCCATCCTGGTAATATCCTTTTCTGTTGCCTTATTCCTTCAAAGAGCTGAGGACTAACCAAAACATTATACAAAGGTGAAATTCAGCCTGGCAGGTGCTGAGCCTGGGTGTTGTAGCACAGAGGTTTTGGAAGCCTGCAAACCCAGGGACTTCAGGAGACAAACAGTGCAGGAATCCACAAGTACAGGAGAGCCTCTTGGGGCTGCTTCCAACTCTAATGAAGGGAATAATTGGGAAAAAGTCGAAACTGTGAGGTCAACGTAGCTCCAGTTCCATAGGTGCTACTGGTCTAGGTCTGCCCTGCACCAGTATCCCCGCAGGACAGGAGGTGGGACATGGCCACGGGGAGCTGGTTACAGACCTGCAGGTTGGCATCCTGATTCATCCTCTCCTCTCCCTGTTCCCAGCTATATTCTATTATGCTGGGCACGGGTACGAACATCTGGGGAGGAACTACATGGTCCCTGTTGATGCTCCACAACCCTATGCCCCTGAGAACTGCATCAGCGTGCAGAGGATCCTCCAGAAAATGCAGCAGCAGCAGACGGCCCTGAACATCATCCTGCTGGACACCTGCAGGAAGTGGTAGGGTCCTCTTCCCCCTTCCTCACCTGGGCTGGGTGTTCCAAGGGCTGGGGGAGGGCAGCCATCCTCAGCTATGGGTTTTGGCAGCCCCTGTGATTGCCACATCCCCCATGGTGCTGCTGAGCCTCTGTCAGAGGTTGTTGATCTATGCCATAGAATCAAGCACACTGTCAGGTCCTGCAGGGTGTCCTGGGGGATCGGTCAATCATGTATTAGTGCAGAGAGCATCAGACCTTGTCTGAGATCTGCTGGAGAGAAGGGGCTGGAGACCCTCCCTTGGTTTTTTGAGGTGAAGAAGCCTGGCAAATACAGGCAGGTTGCCTGAAGCCTGTGGAGGGATGGCTCTGCCTGCCATAAATTGTTGGCTGAAACTCAGCACAGGGTTTGTCTTGTGTTTCAAGCCTGACCCACTTGAGCTGATCTTGCTGACTGTGTGCTTTCCTGCTCCATGTTTCCCATGTGCTCAGGCTAGGAGTGTCCAGTTCACCTCTCTTCTCCTGGCTGTGTTCTTGTTCACATATCAGTGAGAAGAGTGCAGCATGACAGGGGAAATATTTTAAGCCCTGCTACTTGTTTTTTACTGGCCTTAAATCCTTCTGAAGTGGTTGTGTTGTGAAGCAGCTGCTGCTGAGGTCAGAGATCAGCGTTTTTCCACTTTCTGTGGAAAACCCATCATCCTCGCTTGGCCTGCAGACTTCTATCCTGCTGCAGAAAATTACTACTTGTCCAGTTTCAGCAGAGGTGGGTGGACTATTGCAGTAGAAGCTGTCATTAATTCATTTATTTCAGGCTCCTGAGGCAGATTTACAGGTCAGAAAAGACATGGAGAGCAAATGTAGGAATGTCTCTCTCTTCGTGCTGTGGTTCCTGTGCTAAGAACTGGAAAGACAGCAGAGCTTTTGATACCCTGAGAGAGCTGCCAGCCCCTGGAGAGATGATAAATTTTTGATGCCTTTTAGCTGCTGTGGTGGGGCTGCTTGCTTTGAGTAGCTTAAAGCTGGCTGTGCTGGGACTTGTCCTGCAGCTCTGGAGCAGGAGCTTGATGTCCCTTGATGCTGCCCTGAACGCCCCAGAGTGGAGCATCCCCTTTCTCCCTTCTTGCTGGCTGCTGAGAGCAGTGTGTGTTGCTTCCCTGGCACACCTCACAGCACCTGGCTGCCCTCCCCAGGTATGATAACAGGCAGGGGATGGCCTGCAGCCAAGCAGGAACACCTGGCTCTCATGGATACTCTGCTGGAGCTGGACTAGTGCAGCTCTGGGCTGCTGGTGTGCCATCTGAGGGCAGTGTGTGATGGGGAGGCAGTGTGGGGGCTGCACAGGGACCACCAGTGCAAATGATAACAATCTATAAAACAGCTTTTGAGCTGCTGTCTGTCTCCCTTTGAGCTTCTGTCTCCTTCCTTGGCATTTCCAGTGGTTCCTTTGCTCAGTGGAGTCTCAGCGGTGCTCTGGGAAGAGGATGCAGTGTGAGATCTGCTGTGATATTTAGGCAAAGTTGTGCAGCTGGTTTTCTCCCTCCTTCCCCAAAGTTCACACCTCCCCTTTTCCACAGCAAGCATGGCACTTCATGCAGTGGGTGTTATCCCAGATCTTATGGGGGCAGGAGCTCTCTCCTGAGCTCATTTTTTCTTGAGAAGTCACCATTTCAGCTCAGGAAAGCATCTGGATTTCATAGCTGTGTATGTTTACACTGCTGTGTAAAATAAGGCTCCCCGGGCCTCCTTTCCCAACACCCTCCTGGTCAGACTGATGCTGCTGGTCTGTCAGCAGCTCATGCATGAAGCTGTGTCCGTGCTAGGAGGGAGCTCACCCAGAGTTTCTCCTCACCCCATGTGTTGGCATCAGAAATGCCAGGGTGGTGAGAAACACATCCTTTGCCAAGTGGGAGCAGATGCTCAGCCTTAGCAGGCGAGGAACCAGAACACAGAGCCTGTGTGTAGCCTCTTACATTTATATGCTGATTTTGGGCAGATGCGACTGCCTTTTCCAGGAATTTCCTGATTTGTCCTTGGACCTGGAACCAAAGATTTCTGCGTTAAATTAGGAGCAGCTGAGGAGCAGATAAATCTCAATATTCAGATTTAGAAACATGTCTCCTTTCTTACGTTTTCTCTTCTGATCATCTTTAAGACAACTGACACAAGTCAGTTGAATTCTGCCATTAAAAATCTCCAGACTGTGCCACCAGCAGTAGGTGACGTGCTGGCTGCTGGTGATACCCCTGTCCCTTCTGCTCTTCTTAGTGTGCCAGCTCCAGCCCCAGCAAACTGTGCTGGAATTGAATTACATGGACTAATGCTGCCTCTCTGCCTGGCTCTTGTCACTGTGTGACTGGAAACAGCTCTGAGTCACTGGTGTGAACTGGAGGTAGCCTGTCCCTGTGCTGTCAGTCTGGCTGCAGTAGGATGGGTAAGGCTTGACCATTCAGTGCAACCAAGATAACTTTTTTTGTTGGAAATCAGATTCTGTCACCATGGATCTACCTGATTTTGGAAATAACAGGGGCTGTGCTCGTTCAGCTGCATCTAGACTGAGGTGCCAGGACCAGTTTTGGGCTTTGAGACTCGTGTGTGTGTCCTGATCCTGTCTCTCAGGGAGATCTAGGGGTGTATCATCCGTAGCCTGCTTTGGTTCCCTGAGGCAAAAGTGTGTTGGTGGTCTGGAAGGGCCCCGTGAGGTGTCCCAGACCCCCAGCAAAGGCAACTGAGCTGTAACCACGGTGCTATGCACCTCTGACTTCTTGAGGGACAGTCGTCCACTGGGCCATGGTGAACCTTTGTGTTCTCTGCACTGTGGTTCTGCCTGGAGTTGTTAAAATCCAGCCTCTGGAGGGAGGTGGCAATGTGCACCCACAGCTCCAGGTTGTACCCACAGCTCCAGATTGTATCCGCAGCTTCAGGCTCAGGGCAAGGAGCAGCTTACCAGTGCAGTTAAGTCATAGCTGGACATACCTACTCCTTTCCCTGTGGTTTGGGTTCTTGGTGGGACTCCCAGCTTTAGTCTCTGTGGTTATATCTGAGGTGAGAGTTGATCCTACTGCCATCCCTAAGAGATGGACATGAGGAGTGTGTGGGCTTTGTCTCCTCCAGCTGACAGATGTCCTCAACACTGACTTGTGCCTTTGCCTCCTCTCCAGGTACAATACAGGGTGTGCCTTGTCCCAGGTGCAGCCACTGGAGCCCTGGGGAAACACTGTCTATGGCTATTCCACGTAAGTGACTTCACCATCCCTACACCCTCACACGGGACCAGACTCTGGCACAGCCCTGTCTCCTCTCATCCTTTCATGCATGGTGGCTCTGGAGGATGGAGAGGGTTTCTCCATGTTCCTTCTGGCTCTCACCCTCCATCTGCTGGGTTTGCTGTTTAGGCACTTCTGTCCTTCCTGCTGCCATCAGCCTGTGCTTCAGTTACAAGCTGTGTGTGAAGGTGACATCAGCTCCTGTCACCTGTTTTTCAGCCAGATTCCCCAGGTGCATGTCCCATGAGCAGCCCACCCAAAGCTTCCTGAGATGCTGGATATTATTTACTGATCCAGTGCCAGTTCCACTGGCTTTTCACCTTTGTCACCCACCTGGGCTTGCAAAGGAGACTGTGCTGTCCTGTCCCATTCCCTTCCACTGCTTTTTCCCGTCCTTTGGCCTGTCTACCCTCTCCAGGGCACAACCCAGGCACTTTGTGTTATTCCTTGAGAAGTTACTTGGACCCAGCCACTAGAGTCTGGATGGAGTTGGCCACCCCAGACTCACCTTGGACTTCATGCCCAATGAAGAACTGTGAGGACTCTGAAGAAATATCCTTACTCTTGCAGGAGCGAAGATGCAGAAGCCTATGAATTGCAGGATGGGGAGTTCAGCTCTGGGATCTTCATTAAATACCTGAAGAAACACATTCTGCAAGAGAAGAAGGTTACGCACATGCTGGAGGATGTGTTAGAAGGTGAGAGACGAGCTAGAAACCACTTGCTTCAGTGGCAGGGGTGAGAAGAGAGAGCAGAGACCGAGTGGCTCCACATCACCCCATCCCATCCCAGCCAGCCGACCGTTCCTCCCTAAAATCTAAATCACAGGCCATGCCCCATGGGATCTTTCAGTAGCCTGGGAGCAGCATGGGGACATTCATGTAGGGCCTGAAAGACAGGGAGATCAATAAGGAACCTGGAGTGATCCTTGTGCTTCCGACTCTTTCCCGCAGACATTGGCCATGATCCCCTGGTCACTGGGAAGCAGGTGATGGAGATCAAGCACACTCTAAAGGAAGCCCGGTCCCTGACAGACCCCATCTGTCCCTTGGGAGCAGCCACTGAGCACTGGGGACATGGCCAAGGTGAGCCATGCAGGGTGTGGGAAGGAGGGAACTGGGGGTCCCCATGCCCCTCAGGGACACCGCTGTGCAGAGAGGTGTTGACAGGACCCTCCGAGGAGTTGATCCTGCTTGAATTTCCCTTCCAGAGCCGCCGAGCAGAACGGTGACCTTCCCATGTGGGGCGCGGGTGGAGCTCCACTTCCTCCGGCTCTTCTCCAACCTGATGTTCGTGTGTGCCAAGCCACAGCCACCCCTGGCCCACGTCACTGACCCCCAGCTGCTGCTCCGCTGGCCTGCCGTGAGTCCTTTGGCCAGTCCCCTTCCTGGGCTGCTTCCCCCAGTTCAGAGGTCGGAGGGTGGTTGGGTTGAGTCCTGAGGGCTGGGAAAGGCTGAGCCAGGTGAAAAAGGATCCCCTCCTCTGCATACACCTCTTTGAGGCTCTTTCCACACCTCAGTGGATTCCCTGCCTTGCTCCTCATGCATCACAAAAAAGATTTGGCAGCAGTTTGATGCCTTTAACCAGTTGCCCCTCAGATTGATTTCTGTCCTGCCTGATTAAATTATTGCATTTAATCTGATTGAGGCCAAGAGCTATTCTGTTTTCCGTGGTAGAAAGCAGGTCTGGCTTTTTGACTCATGCCTCCTTAACCTGCTGTGCTAATACATCTTAATGCAACAATATATTCCCTCCCAGCTGAGCTGTACCAGCTTCCTTGCACCCTTGCTCACATCTTTCCTCACAGACCGTGTGCCCAGTGTGGGCTTTCCTGGTGGTCTCCATGCCACCCCTATGGATTTAATTTGCTGCTCTTTTCTGTAACCATCTCCCTTGTTTTCTGTAGTCCTTCTCCCAAAGCGTACCTCATTTGTGGTGGATTTTTTGGCCCTTGTTGCTCGTGGAGGGACGCTGCTCCTCAGCGCATTGGGGTCACTGATGCAGCGTGGTGTATCCAGGAGGTTTGGAGCCTGATCCTGCCCATTCCTAAGCTACACCATCGTTTCCCCTTGTGAGCATCATGCATGAAAATTGTGTCTGTGTGTGTGAGCATGTATTTGTGTGCTTCCCCCCACATCAGTGACTGGGAGGGAAGGGGGACCCAGCTGCCTGCTCCTGCCTCCGGAGCTGTCTCAAGAGGGATCAGAGAGTCAAAAAGGTACAGCCAGATTCCTGTTTCTGTCCCACTGCACAGTGGAGCTGGCTCACGCTGAGCTCCAGTGCTGTCTGAAGAGGCAGCAGCACGTCCTCCCATGACTGTCACCTGCCCCACCTCAGACATCACAGCTGCCACCACACCCCTGTGGGATCCCTGAGATGCCCACGGAGGGCACTGGGCTCCCTCCAGAATCTTGCCAGCACTCCTGAGGGATGCTCGGGGCAGCTGGGGTCCCCCTAAACTCCACATGGGTGGCTGAGCTGCAGGAGCCGGAGGCTGAAGGCCAACAGCACCGGGGTGAATGTGAGGTTGTAAGCCCTGGGGAATGATCCCAGAGAGCTGTTTTGTGGACGAAATGGGGAATGTAGGAAATGGGAGTTTTCCCACCATTTGCCACATTCTGGTTATCAAAGGGACTTAAAAGGGCTTGCTGTGGGTTTGCCAGGAATAATTATGGTGGAATTTTCTAGCATTGATCCATTTTCTTTAGTTGTCCCATATTCTCTTCCATCCTGTGGATTGCCTGACTTGCATTTTGACCTGACAAGCTCTGTCTTTAGAGGGAGAGGCTGCTCTCGCACGTGACCCAAGGCATTCCTATTTTTTTTCTCTATACTGTTTAAATCCTTACTTTTTGAAAACCTTTATGTTGGATCGCCTTGTTTTCCAGACACTTGATCTGGAGCTGTTTCACATAATGGCCTTGCCAGTCAACCTTCCCCCAATTTATTTAGAATATCTCTATTTGAGGGCCAGCTAAAAACCTGGCCTTTCCAAATCCTGGGCACCATCTTCATTAAAAAACACATCCCACCATGGGGAAAGGTTTATAAATAATTATGAATTGTCTAAAAAAATTAATTTAGAAAATCCTTTTCTCCATTTTCTCCTATACAGCCAGAAATGATAAAGGAGAGTGTGGAAGGGAATTAGTTTGTGGAACAGGAGGCTGTGGAGGCTGGGAATTTAGCAGACTGCAGATATTTGTGGATACTGAGTTGCTGTCAGCTGACAGGCTTTGAATCTCACGTGTCAGGGCTTTAATTCATCCCTTGAGATCACAGGGTCATGGAGTGTTTGGGGTTGGAGGGGATTTCTGCAGATCATCCAGTCCAACCCTCCTGCTAAAGCAGACACACCAGGTTGCTTCTTGCCTAGGTGAATGTCTTGAAGACCACTAGGCTGGAGAACCGTGCTCCTGTGGGACACAGCCCTGGATCCCAGGCATCAAGAGGCCTGCATGGATTTGCTGGGGGCTCCTAACTGAGCTTACGCATGAAAAGGTGTGTGAGAGGTGGAAGCAGGGGCAGGTAATGTAGGAGGACTATAGAGATGTGGTTCAAGCATGTAGGAATGAGGCTCAGAAAGCCAAAGCCCATGTGGAGCTGGATCTGGGGGCAACAAGAAGGGCTTCTACAAGTATCTCAGGACTCCCAGAATCCTGAAACTAAGAAGGTCTGGAGCAAGAGAGACGTGTGGAGGAGGAGCAGGACCAGGTCAGGGAGCACTGAACTAAACCCCTGGGGCTTGATAGGTGCACCTACAAGTGCTGAGGGAGCTGGAGATGAGACTGTGAGGACGCTCTCCATCTCCTCATGGTCTTCCTGAGGCCTGAAAAAAGCCACTGTCACTCCTGCCTTCCAGGAGGGTGAGAATGAAGATTTGGGGGAGCTCCAGGAGAGTCAACTTCACCATGATCTCTGAGAAAGTGACAGAGCCCATAACCCCCAAACACAGCAAGGACAAGGAGGTGACTGGGAGCAGTTACAATAGATTGCAAAGGGCCTCCATGCCTGATAACCTGATGCCTTCTGCATCAAAGTGATGAGCTCGGGGGACACGGCAAGGGCAGTGGATATTGTTTGTCCTCCATCCATGTCCAGTTCTGGCTCCACAGCACAAGAGAGACATGGACGTACTGGAGAGACTCGAGCAAAGGGCCATGGAGATGATGAAGTGGTTGAAGCACCTCCCCTGTGAGGAAAAGCTGGGAGAACTGTGGAAGGACAGGCATAGGAAGAACTCATCCAGGTCTACGAACCTGGGAGGGTGCAAAGAGGACAGAGCCAGATTCTTCCCAGTGGTGCCCAGTGCCGGGACTGGAGGCCATGGGCACACACTGATACACTAGAAATTCCATTTAAAACTAAGAGAAAACTCTGCTTCTTGGAGGATGATTGAATATGTTTGGGTTTTTTGGAAAATCAGGGCTGTGGGATTTGTTTTTATTTTCACCAATGTGCTTAGTAAATGCACAGATCCCATAACACCTGCAAGTGTCTCTGTAAGGTACTACAAGGCAGGGTTAGATTTTAGAAGGATTTGGATAAACTGAAGGTATAATTCGAGGCCAAGGCTGTTATTCAGCAGATGCAAGTTCCTGCACGTAAGCAAGAATAAAAAGTAGCATAAACATGGGATGGGCAGTGAGTGGGGAACCAGTTCTGGTCAGAGCCCAAAACAGCTGGGGCAACAAAAACAGGGCACAAAACTGTGGCAAGGTTGCAAACAAGAGCTCTGAGATTTTTGTGAGATCCTATCTGGCTCTCCTGGCTGTTGCTGGAACAGTGGGTCCAGTTTTGGGTCTGTGCTTCATGGAAAAAAAGTGTGCCAAGTAAAGCACAGACAAAGTAATGAAAGAGAGGAGCAAGACAATTGTAGTTTAGGCAAGAAAGGCAAAAATTTTGATTTTACGGGCCCTTCAAATCTATAAAAAGTTGTTTCCAACATGGAAGTAAGTCATGGTTTGAATTTCAGGGAGGAAGTTCCAAAGTGGAGATGACATTCTCCCTAGTCTCTAATCTAACACTACCCCTGCAGTGGGAAGCCATTCCCCTCATGTCCTGTCACTCCAGGCTCTTGTCCAAAGTTCCTCTCCAGCTCTTGGAGCCCCTTTAGGCACTGGAAGGGGCTCTGAGGTCTCCCTGGACCCAACTCTCCCAGCCTGGCTTCAGAGCAGAGGGGCTCCAGCCCCCAGAGCATCTCTGTGGCCTCCTCTGGACTCGCTCCAGCAGCTCCATGTCCTTGTGCTGTTGGACCCCTGGGCTGGAGGCAGCTCTGCAGGTCGGAGCATGTGCTGGAGGATGGAGCTGGCTGGACACAGCAGGGCTACACCCTCCTTTCTGCAGCCATGCTGCCAAAGCCCCGTGTCAGCAGCATCTGGCTGATCTGCTTTGTGCCTCTTTGGTCTCCAGGTTTAGTCTCCATTCACTGGCCTGATCTTCCCCAAGCTCCCTCCAGTTTATCTTTCCAGTAATGAGCTGCCAAGTGTGGAGATGGATTTGGCATTCTCTCTCACAGAGATAAATGGTGTTTCCTCAGCCTCCAGTGACCTAGTGGATCAGTGATGGTGCTACTCCTGTTCCATCAGCCTTGCATGCAGGGGTGATCCTGATGCCTGCAGATCCCAGCCAGCATTTGGGATCCAACATTTTTCCTCATACTTTCCTGGCCAGAAACAACTCACTTTGGCTGCTTGCAGGCAGCAGTTCAGGGAAGGCTAGGAAGAGCTCCCAGGGCTTCTCCAGCTTCTACCTCCCCAAATATCCTAATAGCCTCCTTCATCAGCATGCCCACTGCAACTTCTCCTGCTAAGGATCACACTAGGACAGTTGCCAGAGCCAGCTGGCAGAGAGAAGTGCCTTCTGGAAGGGACTGGTGGACTATGGTCCATTCTGGAGGGCTCAAATCCAAAGCAAGAAGGACATGGTCACAGCCCCAGGGCTGCCAGAGCTCCAGGAGCATTTGGACAATGCTCTCAGGCACAGGGTGAGATTGCTGGGGTGTCTCTGCAGGGCCAGGAGTTGAACTCAATGACCCTTGTGGGTTCCTTCCAACTCAGGATATTCCATGAGCTATGATTTCTTAAGGCCTTTATTCCCTTGTGTCTTCCCGGGGTATTAGTGGCTCCAAGATTCAATCGGTACTGAAGAGGATCTCATAGACACAGGGCTGTTTTGGCTAAATTTGAGGAACTCGGCAAGAACTGGCAGCTCTGTAGATGGTGGGGGGCTAATTCAGCACTCAGGACAACTCAGAGCTTCCAGCTGTGCCCTTGGAAAACTTGCTCCCTTCAAACTGCTGGCAGTACCAGGGGTTGTGATGCTGGCTGGTGCTGCTTCGTGCTCTGCTGGAAACCCCATTTTTCACAGTAAGATGTACCCAGGGTCTTCTCCTTGATATGCACAAGGCAAGTGTGTAAAATCTCTGCATTCCTGTTGCTTGCTCTCTGTAGTACTTCCATTAGGATACACAGCATTTCCACCAGGCAACATGTCAATCAAAACCCTGAGCACATGTTTGATGGGCAGTTGTGCCTCAATGCTTCATGCTGATGCTGAAATTTCCTTGCATTTCCTCTTTATTTTCCTGACCCAGGAGACAGATGATGTGGCCATCCAGAGGGAGAGCCATCTGGACCATGTGGAGAGTCTGCTCGCCTCCGTGTACAAGCGGGAGGAGCTGGACTGCATCTTCCAGCTCTGTGCACTACAGAAAATTCAGGTAGAGAGTAACCAGGTGCAGATTTCCACAGTTCTCCTGCACTCTTATGGAACTGGTGTCCTCATACCCATGGCTGGAGCTGGATATGCCTTTCTGACCATGTGTTTTGTCAGTGTCACATCCAGACTGATGTTAGAGGAGCTTGTTGATCTTCAGAGCACAAAAGCTGCACTCTTTTACAGAATCACAGAATCCCAGACTGATTTGGGTTAGGAGGGACCTTAAACCTCATCTTGTTCTACCCCCTGCCATGGGCAGGGTCACCTTCCACTATCCCAGGTTGCTCCAAGCCCCATCCAGCCTGGCCTTGGACACTGCCAGGGATGGGGCAACCGCAGCTTCTCTGGGCAACCTGTGTGAGGGCGTCCCCCATCCTCACAGGGTAGAATTCCTTCCCAATATCCCATCTAACCCTCTGGCAGTGGGAAGCTATTCCGCTTGTCCTTTTTTACTTTAGGGCCCTTGTTGAAGTCCCTCTCCAGCTCTCTTGGAGCCCCTCTAGGCACTGGAAGGAGCTCTGAAGTCATCTTGGATCCGTCTCTTCTCCAAGCTGGACACACCCAGCTCTCCCAGCCTGGCTCCATAGGAGAGCACGGTTCTTTCACCTCACCTTTTCCACCTCAGCAAATCTTTCTGATTTACAGTCAGGCTGCAGAGCCCAAGTGTGGATGCTCTTTGCTATTGTGTTGTCTCCCCTGCCTGACCTTCCTATCAAAGCTGACCCACAGCAGCCTGTGCTGGGAGCAGAGAGAGGCATCACCAGTCATGGATTGTTCTGTTTTTCTGTGCTGCCTGGCCAGGGAAGCTGCTCTTTGCCCCATCAGCCACAGGGAGGTCAGACCTGCCCAGTTATTTCAGATGGAGGATGTCTCACTAGGCTGTGTGCTTGCCTGAGAGATGAGCTCATGGTCTGGCCAGGATCTCTTGTCATCAGAGTAACACTTCCAAGCCTGATCCAAGCCGTGCCTCTTTGGCAGACTTCAAAACACCCTCAGACTATTTAAAGACCATGAGAGAGGCAGAATTGCTGGTCTCCTGGCTTGTCTCTCCTCAAACAGCAGTGTGCGCCTTGTTTCTGCTTGGATTTTTTTCCTCTCCGAGTGCTGCTCTCGAGCTGCTGTCTGGATCTGCCTGCAGCAGCTTCTGCTTGCTGAGTACGTGATGTGCTTCAGCATATGGCAGTGTTTTCAGTTCTTGATTGTTCCTGGAGCTCTTTTCTGAACCTTTCCCAGTTGTTCTGCATTGCTTTTAAGTGCAGACAGGAGACCTGGACCGGGCATTGCCTGCCAAAATCTTCTTGTTCCATCATACATCTCCCCGCTCTTTACAGCTGTTTCAGGCACAGCACCATGCTGGAGTCTGCTTTCAGGGGTTTGACTGCCATGAATGTGGTTATTCTCTTATTTCTTCATCCTTTATAAAATTCTAAAATAGTGCTAGGCTGTGAGCAGATCTCTGTGGAGCACTGCTGCTTAAAGCTGTTGCTTTTTGCAGTGTGAGGTGTGTTTTAGTTCATAGAATCCCAGACTGGTTTGGGCTGGAAGGGACCTTAAAGCTCATCTCGTTCCACCCCCTGCCATGGGCAGGGACACCTTCCACTAGACCAGGGTGCTCCAAGCCCCATCCAGCCTGGCCTTGGACATTTCCAGGGTTGAAAGTGCTTAATGCTTTCCTTTCCCATGTGCATTGGTCTTGGCTGTGGTGCAGCCCCTCCTGCTCCCCTGTGCCCACATCCCAGGGGTGATGCTGGCAGTGACAGTGCCCTGATGGAGCTGATGAGATCCCACATGTCCTGATTTCAGGAGAAGTCCTGAAATACAAAATCCATGGCTGAGGCCTGCAAGCGTCATGAGCTGTGTGAGTATGTACAGCTGATTTTCTCCAGCAGTAGTGTTGCTCCATCACGCCACAGCATGGGGCTGTGAGCCTGCACAACAGCCAGCCAAGGCTCCTTTCTGGCAGCAGCAGCAGGAAAGCTCTGCTTCCAATCTAATTCTCCCATTCACTTTGCATTCTTTGCTCTCCCCTTCCAGACAGACGTGGTCCTGCAGTTGGATTTGCATTACACCCGGCCAAGCACAAAACAGAGGACTTGTGAAAGCCTGCAAATGACCCTCCAGAAATCCCTGCTGGGGCAGTTTTTCAGCCAGAGGAACAACTCCCAGCCAGACTCCCAGCGAGCTCCTGCCCACGCAGGCAGCGTGTGCCTGCGAGATGTGTTGGCGCTGAGCACAGACCCGAAGGGCCAGGGATCCCTGAGCACAGGCTCTGGCCACAGCTTGCCCAGCAGCAGCCCTTCCAACTTCGGCAGCGAGCCCGAGGAGAATGATGAGAGCGACCTGGGTGAGCTCTGCTTGGCGCTGCTTCGGGCTGGCCCCGGGCAGGACGGGCCCTGAGCCTCAGCCTTGGGAGCTGCTCTTCTGATTGAGGCCTCAGTTTGAGTGCTAAATCCATCAGAATCCACCAGCTACTTCCCAGCCTCGGCATCGCCCTGTCTGAATAAGGCCAAGGCTGCTTTTTTGGAAAGGTTTCTCCTATCTGCACCCTGTGGTGTACAGGGCCTCAGTTCCCTCTGGGAATATTCCCTGTCCCATGGGAGCATTGGGACCAGCGGGGAGTCATTGTGTCTGGCAGAGGACAGGGCCACCCACCAGTCATAACATTGCCAGGCAAAAACAGCATTGCTGCAAGGCAAGGGCACCCGTTGATGTTTTCTGCCTGGAAACAAATGTTGCTGCACTGAATGTGATGAGAAGCCCACAGACGCTATAGATCCCTCTGGCTCAAATTCCAGCCATGGCTGTTGGATCTCACCAACCTGTGCGAGGGACATAAGGCTGGACCAAGGGGACCAGGTGAAATAGTGTAGGCTCTCCCTGGGGTCCCAGCATGGTTTCCTTCCCATGCCTGTGTCAAAGCAGGTGTTAAGTTATGCATTTATGTATTTCTGAAGAATGTATTTATAACTGGGGTGAGACAGTCGCTTGCCAGGAAAAGAAGGTCAGGTGTTCTATCCAGTGTGTGTTTACACTGGAGGCTGGCGTTCCCCCAGGAATAACCTCCAGGCAGGTGCACTGACACTTGCCCCTTCCAGCGTGGTACAGGGGCATTAAAGGGTGTTCAGTCCTCTGCAGTTCCGAGTTCCTCTCAGGTGCAGAATGTCCTACTGGAGAGATGGAATGTACCAGGATTGAGAAAGGATAACCTCAAAAAATTTCTTATTAGTGCAAATTGTTTTTTCTGTGTGCCTGTCCGTGCTGTGGGCAGCCTCAAGCACTACATGGAGAACCACATGTCCAGGGAAAGCCACAGGTGAGCAGGGCCTAAAGGACAGCCTGAGTGGGCACAGGCCCCTCCCTGATTGCTTCCCTAATGTATGTTTGATAAAGGTGATTGCTCAGTAATGGCCTGAGAGGGTGATCAAAAAGTTCCACAGGGGCCAGTGACCCCAGTGAAATGTGCGGTCTCCATCTTTGGAGGACAGTTCACTCTGGACTGCAGAAGGTGCTGATGACCTGATCCAAGCTGGCGAAGGGCTGGGCCAGAGACCACTGGAGATCCCTTCTGGCTGCTGTGGTCCTGTGGAAGAAAGAGGTTGGAGGGCAAAACTTCTTGAGAGGTCAAGGGTAGCAGAGTGGGGAGAATGCCTGAGCTCTGTCTTGCTTTAAAAGAGGGTTGGAGGCAGAATTTTCTCAGTTTTGCTCTCCTTCATCAGTGAAGATACATCTCTGTCTGTGGTGTCAGTTGCAGCATAGAAAAATCTGAAATGTTGCTTCCAGATAAACCATTCTACAAGTGCTGGAAACCTGACCAAAGAGAACAGAGGAGGCTTTTATTCTTTTCGCAGTGAGTAGAGCCAAGGGAAAGAAGAGGGGCCCCAGCTGGCTGCAGGCTAGAAAGTCCCCTAGAAAAAAACCCTAAAGCTCAAAAAAAAAAAATTCAGAGGATGTAGTTTAATAAGATGGGCTGATAGAAAAGCTAAACCAGAAAATAAACTAATTTCAGAAAGAACCAAAGATCAACTCAATACTAGCAGCCACTGAGGGCAGGTCAATGAGAATGCTTTGGCAGGCATTTGGGAGGAGCTAGGGGTCTCTGTGAGGATTATTCACACCTTCCTGTGCTGTTGAGGCAAGGCTTGTTCCTGACTCACATTATCATGCCAAGTGTCATCTAATGTGAATGTTTATCTCATTCAAAGCAAGGCTGTTTATTTTTTCTGAATAAAACACTATTGGTGTTTTTAAGGCACAAAGCTTCACATGGCTCTGAGTTAACTGCATTTATTTTCCCTCTGATTGCCAGGGTGTAACTTAATATTGATCTGCTGGGGTTTCATGCTTCCAGCTTGAGCTTCTAGGCTCTTCTGTATGAGCATTGTTTCTTTTTTTAGGTAACTAAAAATACTGAAGTTTGGATTTAGAAGGTGGATCAAATTACTAGATAGGATGAAATGATGTCAGGTGAAATGTGTAGGTAAAAAAAAGTCCTCATTCATTGTGATTTGTCCATCTGCTTTGTAAGTGTGGCTCTGGGGTGGCTTAGGTGGTCTCCTGTCTTGGTGCCAACCACAGCACTTGTCCCTGTCATTAGTTCTCCTGCTCCTCCAAGAAGACCCTGTAGCCAAGCCCAGGGGAGAACCACCACATTCCCATGGTGGTTCATTCCCTGAGATGATGGTTTGTCATGTTTTGGAACTTACTGAATTGCAAAGGTGGACCTTGTGTCCTGGGCCTCAGCTGGAGTCATTGTAGGAGGGAGTGGAACTGTGGATCCTTCATCCCTGCCTTTACACGTGAAATCCAAACTCCCTCATGATGGTTAAACTGTTTAGTGCCAGTAAATTTTCCTGGAAATCTGTGTTTCCATCTCCCAGCATCCAGGACAGACAAGGCATCCCAAGCCACGTCCTTTCCGTTCTGCATCTGTAGACCTTGGGCTCCACAACTCCCTGGGCCAGCTGGAAGGGTGGGAAGGGAACAGTGCCCAGGCAGCAGCAGGCAAAGCGGGACCAAGACGTCAGCTGTGGTTTACATTCCCTCTCTGCCTCCTTACCTTCCACAGCCATTGCCCTCTACTTCCTCTTTTTCTGGGCCAGTCTGTGCCCAGAGGCTACAAACAGCACTTGGAACCATTTTTGTAGGTATAACAGGTGCTTTCCTTCACCCAAGTCTGTATTTTCTTTAAAAAGCACCAAGTGAACTGAAGCTTTAAAACAATATATGATGAAAATAGCAGCACCTAAATATTCAATAATTTTATTTTTAGATAGATGCCCTTCTTTTTCTCTCTGCTAGGGCAGATGTGTTGAAGGGAAGGGCCTTGGACAACAGGCTGATATGTTCTTCTTCTGCTACAGAGTTCATTTGGGATGCAGTTCTTGGCTCATTTGCTGAGGTTTGGCAGTTCCTGACAAAACAAGGCAAGTGTACCCAAAAGGATTGAGAAAACAAGGCAGTGAAAATCAGAGAAATCAGGGAATCTTGGAAATGCCATTTCAGTATATTACTGGAAAATCCTGGTCCGAGGCGCAGTCAGGAGGTGTGTTACATGTGCACTGGCAGATCCACCCCAGCCTGGCACCCTTCTGTTGGCAGCAGATTCCCAAAGGTTTGTTCTCAGCTGGCTTTTTTTGTGATCAAAGGAAGGAGAAAGTGGATTTGTCTCACATCAGGCACTCTTCAGCCTCAACCAAAGAGAGAAAGAAACACAAGACAGGTCCTTCATTGCAGGAGTCATTTCTGGGGGGAAAAAATCAGTATGGGGCAATATTGAAGTCATTTCACTTACCAGCTCACTTAACTCTTTCCATCTTTTTGGAACAAATCCTTCTCCCTCACTGGAGTAAATATAAATTTACTCTTCAGAAACTGGTAAAACAAGTAGGTTCTCTCTATTTTCCACTTGTTAAGAGGTTTTCCATGATGTACAGAACCTGCCAGATCATTTCCTACTCCACATTACAGGGCAGAACACGTGTTGCTGTTGATAGAATATGCTTGCAGTGTAATAAAACACACAGAGGGACGTGCAGGGAAACTCCCAAGATTCAACAATATAGTTTTGGTCTTCTTTCCCTAGTTTTTGGAAGTAGCTTCTCATACAGGCAGGAGAGATCCCGAAGGCATTCAGCGGCCGTTCCCTCCCAGGGAAGGAAGGAGCTTCTCAAAGGGCAGGTTGTCATGTTCTCGAGAAGTTAATGCTGCCTTTCATGTGGACAAGGAGTGAAGAGGATGATCTCGTGAACTGATAGGGTATGGGAATCACCTGTTTTCTGAAATGCCGAGGGTTGCTTTCATTAGCTGAGGGTCACTTCTGGAACACCAGGTACTGGAAGTCAACTTCCTCTTAGCACATCAGGGCCATGCACAAGACAGTAATGGCAGACACAGGCTCAGTGCTAGAGAGGAGGGAATTGTTAAATCCAGGTGCTGCTCTCACAGCCAGTGTGTCACAGACGGCCTTTATCCATCACATTTTGTACATGGAGACTCCCACAGCTCTGCTCTGCTCTGTCCCAACGCTGGCCACTCTCCTGCTTCCAGCAGGAGGTTGGATTATGTCCCTCCCAATCAACGCTGTTGTTGTGCTACCAGAATACACCCAGAAGAGTGCATGTGTTCTGAGTGATTCTGAACACCCAACTGGGAGTTTCAAGACTCTGTTTCAGTGAAATATCCCTGCTCCCTGTCCAAAAAGCAAACAAGGACATTGGTTCAGCTTAGCTGGATTCAAAACTTATAAAATAAAGCCCATGGCAGGGCTAGAAAATAAGGAAAAAATGGTCAATCAGTTCATTTGAAAATCTCAGATGGTTCAGACTCAGTTCTTCTGGGCCTCCCCATCAGGCAGAGGGTTCAGGAATGAAATCAGGAGCATAGTTTGAAACAAGAGTGATGAGCGAAGCCATCCACTGTCAAGCTAATAAACTCAAAGTGACTCATAAGGAGATTCACACTGCTGACCTGCATTTGGGCACCTCTGCAGAGACCTGGGGCACCTCTTTGGAAAGCAGAGGCAGGAGCAGGTCTGGTGTCACGGTGAAGCCTTGCAGACCAGGATGTTCTTATTAATGGTGAGAAATTATTGATAGCACAGACTTTTCACGTTGTTCCAGAGTTCTCTATCACAGATTATTTCAGTGACTGTTTTGCCATTGTTACTAATCGCTTGAAATTAGGTCTCTAACATCATGTGGCAGTGAAGAGAAAAACAAATCATCAAAAAAAGAAGGCTCCTTGAAGCGCTTGAAGTTGCTTCTTATCTTCACAGTTTGGATAACCTTTTGCATAACAAGCAACAATTTCAAATATATTGGTCATATCACCCCCTCAAAGAGATAGAAGACACGCTTTGAAATTACAGACCAGACTTCATGCGCAGGAGAAGAACTGACACGGTGTCACACAGTAAGGAAGAGCTAATGTCTCTTTGATAAATCTGTCTTCACAGAGTTGGATTTTCTTGCCACAGTGTCAGGAATAGTTGACGAGACAGACGTGTTATTAAGTGGTAAAAATAAACAGATGGAAGAGACAAGTGCGAGATTTCAGCTATGACTTTCCAGAATGTTTCAGCAAAGAATAACCTCATTTCCATTCCCTACCAGAGATGAAAAATAGGCAATACTTACTCAAGGACTGCATGGTTGGAGCAATGGGGCGCCCATAGGTCCCTGGTCCCCACCTGCCCGCAGGGCATGTGAGATGGGGCAGTTTGGGGTCCCAGAGAGGGTTGCTGCTCCTGACCTGCTGCTCCTCCAGATTCAAAGTCACCGTTGTGGAGAGCATTGATGCCTGACCACATGAGTGCTGACTGCCTTGGGTCCTCCTGGGAATTGGGACCTGTTTTTGAGACCCAACCCCTGTATCCTCCCTCTTCTCTCACTCTCCCTCCCTCTTCCACAGAAGGAGCATCTCACTCCTTCCCTCAGTGGAGGATGCAGCAGTTTGGCCAAGGCTGTGTTCCCAACCAAGAACAAGGACAGAGGACAGGCAGGCTGAAGATACAGTCACTGCAAGAGATCCTCATTCCAAGACAGACACTGAGGGGCTTGAGCTTGTCCAGAGGCAGGAGCATAGCTGGGGAAGGGTCTGAAGCCCCAGGAGCAGCTCAGGGAGCTGGGGGGGGGCTCAGCCTGGAGAAAAGGAGGCTCAGAGGGGACCTTCTCACTCTCCACAACTCCATGACAGGGGGGTGCAGCCAGGTGGGGATCAAGCACTGCTCTCAGGGAACAAGGGACAGGATGACAGGAAACTGCCTCAAGTTGTACCAGGGGAAGTTTAGATTGGATACTGGGGAAAAGTTCTTCACAGAAAAAGTGGTCAGGGATTGGCACAGGTTGCCCAGGGCAG
Organism: Rhagologus leucostigma; assembly: GCA_013397725.1. Lineage (NCBI taxonomy): Eukaryota > Metazoa > Chordata > Aves > Passeriformes > Rhagologus > Rhagologus leucostigma. The sequence continues at coordinate 140,513 of VZTD01004961.1, read as the reverse complement.
TGGTGGAATCACCATCCCTGGAAGTGTTCAAGAAAACATGTGGATGTGGCACTTGAGGACATGGTTTAGTGGTGGACCTGGCAACTGGAGTCAATGATCTTCGAGGGCTTCTCCAACCTTAATAATTCCATGATCCTATGATTCTATAAGATGCTTCATCCCCTAGGAACGCAATTGTAGAGCACCAGCTCCTGCAAATGTGACAATGAAAAAGGGTCAAGTGGTCTTACAGCATTGTAAGAGTGGGGGAGCTGGCCTTGGCACCTGGGGTCCTCACGACAGCGGGGCACAACACAAAGTCCTCTTTTCTGTAGAACTGATGGTCAAGGGATGTTGCTCCCAGACCTGGCTCATGCCCAGGCCATTGGGCACTGTTTTGAGGAGCAGAGGGTGGCTTCTGCTGTGTCACTGCAGCCACCTCCTGCCTGCCTGCCTTATTCTTCTGTGTCACTTCGTATCAATTATAAAATATTAAATCAGATAAATACCTCTAACCTTTCTGGATGATAAGAAAAGATATTGTTCAACCTCCTAAAATGCCTTGTTTGTTCTGGAAAATGCTAATGGGATTATATAAAGGTTATTTCAGCCTCCTTTCAAGTCTGGAGACGTGGCAAAACAATCACGATGCCCTTTGTTTATGCCTTTTTGATGACTGCATTTGCCTTTAGGTATTTGAGGCTTCTGCATCTTTTCAGGTGATCCTCTGGGGGGTCCTTGGACTCCTTTTTTGTGGAAACTTCCTGGGGAATGTAAATGTGCCTGTGATTTTAGAGGTCCGGAGGAGAACTGGGGTGGTGGAGCACTCTGGAAGTCTGGCAAGGGTTTGATGTGCATGTTTTGATGCCCTTGTGTATTTTGCAGTGTGAGGGTCAGGGGCTGCACCCACGAGTCCAACAAGCTCCTGCGCTGTGTCTGTGCAGCAGTGTCTGCACCAGTGAGCACCAGTGCACCCCTGGGGCACTGCTTGTGTCCTTCCCTCAAGGCCTCTGCCTGTGAACCTGTGCCAGGCTGCACATGGCAGGAGCTCAGTGGGTGGCACAGCCCATCCGCAGCCTTCAGGCCAGAAGGACCTTTGCTGCACCATGCAGGAGTGACGAGCTGGGTAAGAAACACAGTTCATGACCCAGAGAAAGCTACAGAAGTAATGTTCCACTCACTGTGTCCTCTGGGAAGGACCTCCCAAACCCCTGATTTCCTCTAATTTTTTGTTGTTACTGGTCTTTTCCCCAGGTTTTGATTTTTGCTAAACCTTGTGTCTCAAACAGCTCCAGTGTTGTGCAGGGAGCTTGTGGTGGCCTGATAACCTCTCTGCTTTCCAGAGCAAAGCAGAGCACCAGTGTAGCACCAAGGCAGCCTGTCATCATTTCTAACACCAGAAACATCAGCAAAGAGTTGGTTCTCAGCAGGGAACTCCACCGATGTCCCATCTAACTGGGCCTTGAACACTTCCAGGGATGGGGCAGCCACAGCTTCTCTGGGCAACCTGTGCCAGGGCCTCCCCACCCTCACAAGGAAAAATCCTTCTAAGCATAGTTTGATTGTGTTAATAGATCGAGTAATTGGAGAGGAAGAAGAAATTGTTCCTGGAGAGCAGAGGGCAGGTTAGCTGGGACAGCAGGATTACATCTTTCACAGCTACTGGGGAAAGAGAAGATGGCTGTCACTGCCTGTGGAATACAAAAGCATTTAGCCAAGAGCAGAGGCAGAGAAGGTGGTGCATTCCTTGTGTTTGGTGGAGATACAAATGACACATCCCATTACTGAAAGTTGTAATTCTCCTTTTTGAGGTTATTTTGCAGGTGTCCCTGGAGGGTCATGCCTGAGAGGTCAGAGACAGCGCAGAGCAGCTCCTCTGGGAGGACAGTGTTCGCTTGCTGACGGGACTTTTTCATGCACGTTGGCTGTGCAAATTCATAAGCACGTTTGGGTTTCTCACCCAGTTTCACTGAGACCATGTGAGTCCTCCCAGACTGGGGGATTTCACAGTGTGAGGTGCACACAACATATATTGGTCATACCAGGGTGATCCGGGCAGTGATCCTGGCCATGTCTGCAAGACTGGATTTGTGGGGGGGGGCTGGGCTTGGCATGCTCCCTGCCAGGTTGGTTTGGATGGTCACTTTGGGAGCATATGAAGGGCACAGAGTGAAAAGACTTGAGAGGATATTTGCTTTTCCTCTACAAGTGCCATTTGAGTAATATTTTTTTTCTGGAGGGCTCCCAGTCAAAGGTGGTGTGGGACAAGCAGTGGAGGTTCAGCAGGGGACCTTGTCTTTCCTCCCACAACAGTTTCAGCTGATCTCTCTTAAATGAGATTTAAGCACTCTCTCTGCAGCCCTTTCCAGTTACATCCTCACACCACTGGCATTGCTAAACCCTTATCTTCGCTCTCTGTGCTGTTTTCCAAAGTTCCACTGCTGCTGAGTTTCTCACATCCTTTTAAAAACATCTCTCTGGCATGTGTGTTAATTAGGGAAAATCTGAAATTTAATCACTAACACACCATTTCCAGTTTGGAGATAGTCTTTCTCAGTGCACTGCTGCCATAATGGAGCCCCTGGAGTCACTCCTGGGCCTGCTGAGAGCTGCTGCAGCCTCGTGGGTGCCCACCTGCACACACCGCCATAGTGGCATCGCTGCTGGGCTCCCCCTGACACTGCCTGCCCCCCATCTCCCTCTCCTGCAAGCCATGGAGTCACCATGGCCCCACTGTGGTGGCCAAAATCACAAGAAGAAACAGAATGACCCACAGCTGTAACCATGGAAGAAGCTTCAGCTCCACTGTGGGCAAGGAGCCCCAACCTGGGCTTGAATTTCAGTGAATCACAATCACAGACTGGTTTGGCTTGGAAGGGACCTTCAAGCTCATCTTGTTTCACCCCCTGCCATGGACAGAGACACCTTCCACTATCCCAGGTTGCTCCAAGCCCCATCCAACCTGGCCTTGGACACTTCCAGGGACAGGGCAACCTGTGCCAGGGCCTGGATTTTGGACACACACACTTCTTCAGCTCTTTTGTGCTGTAGCTCTTGAATGAAGCATCTGCTGCTTGTGAAATGGTAATGTCAAAGTTAATCACTTTGCATCAAAAGTGAGATCTCACCTGGAGGGTCCAGCCTTTGCACTGGTTTGGGACAGTCCTACCAAGAATGCAATGGAGAACACCTAAAAACATGCTGAAAATTACAATCAATCTGGGATGAAAAATGGAAGGATTTTGGGCAGAAGAGAAGATTTATTGAAAGCATAAGATCAATCTTTCCAGGTGGTCTGCATGCCTGTGTCTGTCAGGCTCTGGAGCTCCTTGGGTTATGGATGCCTTTTACTCCATGAGACAAAGTAAGTCCCTATTTAATGCTCATCCGTTGCCATCATTTGGCATCAGCCCAGTCAGCCGATCTCAGCTCCTCCTGCAGGACATTCAGAAACACATCTTAAACCCCCAGCACATCAGCAAACTCCAGTGGCTTCCTTCAGGCCACTTCAGTGGCTGGAACAAAAACTGTCTCAGACACACATGGTCTCTGCGTCATGGGCAGAAATGCAGAAGCTCTTCCTGAGGTCCTTGTGTGATGCACATCCTTCTCGAGGAATATAGCAGTAGGACCAGAGGAAACGGCCTCAAGTTGCACCAGGGGAGGTTTAGGTTGGATATTAGGAGAGATTTCTTCACTGGACATTCTATGACATGGCAGGATGCTCCAGGAGAAGATGACACATGCTACCTCCCAAAGAGGCCAATTCTTTTATTACCTGTTTCCTTCCTACCTCAACCTCCCTATCTACCTGGAGGTTATAATTTTATCCTGTCCTCATTGTAATTTTATTCTTTGACTTCATCAATGCTTTAACAAGCCCCACTTGGCCCTTTCATAGGAAGAGGTTTTATGATCCACAATGCAGTAAGGCTGCTTATTCATTCCTGGCTCCTCTCCACTATTTTCCCTCACAGGAAACACTGCTGTTTCCTGGTAGGCTGCAATGAGAGTGCTGAGCGCATTTCTCTGCTGCGCTGGCATGAGTCAATATGAGTTCAACCTTTGGAAAATTGTTTCTTGAAGGCCAGAGACATTTGTTTGTCCTATAGTTAAACATCTTTTGCTGACACATCAGAGCCACCACAGCCCATCGCTCAGTGTCCTGAGTGACAGCCCAGCTTAACTGAGGGCCCCATGGATGTCTTAACAGGATGAAAAAGGACATGAAAATGCTCTAATGTCTGCAGTTAACGGGGTCAAAGGAGGCCCACAATGGAAAACTTCATTTTCAGATGACTTTTGACTGTGCTATTACAGTGGTTTCTCAGCACAGTCCCTCATGTTTTTAGAGCATGAAAAGAATTTTCTTCTTAACAAATCTTACAACCGTTTTCTTTTTTTTTCCCTGAAAAGCCCATTTGTCACACTCCCTTACAGTTTCCTATCTTTTTTCCTTTCTCTCAAAGCCTGGTTTGAACAAAAACTACTCAGAACCCTGTACTTCTTATGAGACCCAGTGCCCTGATGGGGCTTGGAGCAACCTGGTCTAGTGGAAGGTGTCCCTGCCCATGATGGGGTGGAGCAAAATGAACTTTAAGGTCCTTCCAACCCAAACCATTCCAGGATTCTATGAGTTTCTAACTTTCAGGAAATGGATATTGCATCTAATACTGCTGCTCAGGAGCTGCAGCCCTGCAACAGCTGGCTGACAGCTGTGACCTCTCCAGGGGAGTAATTCCTGCTGATTAATTCTAGCCTTTTCCTCCAGTAAGTCTTTCACAGGGGCATGGAACAGTGTCCTGTGTGGTACCAGTATGGGCTGCCCCATTGGGCAGAGGATGCAGAACTAAAAGTGATACAAGGGCCAAAAGCGAGGCAGGAACAAGAGGCGACACAGGAGGAAGAGAAGATGCAGGAGGCACAGGAGATGCAGGAGAAAGAGGAGGTGCAGGAGAAACAGGTAGAGGCAGAGGTGATGCAGGAGGCACAGGATATGTAGGAGGCTGAAGCTGCACTGACTTGTCTACATTTATCCCCCTGCAGTAGATACGGGGGGCTCTGCCCTCATGTGTGAAATAATGCAAGACACAAAGTTGAAGGCAAGACATTTGTGTTAACAAAATCCAAACCAATTTGAAAATTTAGCAGTTTTTCCAAGATGCTGGTCTTTCCCTTGACTGAGAGCTTGGTGGAAGGATTACCCAGGGAATGAAAGCAGCAGAGTGCCCTGGAGCACACCCTGATTTGCTCAAGGGAGACACACTGGGGCACCACACGGGTGGATCTCAGTTCCTGATGCAAATGCATTAGTATGCCATTAGTATGGCAGGGTGGAGGTCAAACACAGAGGATTTTTTTTGCCTCACCTGTGGGATTCCTAGGAACTTGAAGGTTTGGAGAGCAAAAAGAAAAATCTTCTGGTTCCTAGTTATCCTCTTGTCCCTAGTTATGAAGAAAAGCCTCTGCCCCAAATTAGGAACAGTTTAAGATCCAGCTCCTCAGTGCAGGCTGTGGGATAAAGCCTCAACATGTACCACCTTCTCTGGGGCTGGACCCACCCCACTCGAGCCCAGCTGCAGATTAAATTGCTCAGATGCCTCACAGTCCCCCCTGACCTTTTCACTATGCCCCGGGGAAGATCAGCAGGGCTTCTGTGAGCACCTGGGAAAGTGCCGGAGGTCATTTCAACAACCAGAAGCACGAAAAAAGGTGCTCAGGTATGTAAGGGCTGGGACAGAAGTGGCACGGTTGGGGGCAGGGCTGTGCACCAGAAGCCCTCATTTCTGAGCTATTTTATCCTTACTCGAGTACTGGAATTAGCTTCTGTACATTAGCCCCTTGTTTTGGGGTTATGTTGCCCTTAATCCTTGTTTGACATCTGGAAACATATTCTTATGTTCTCCTAAATGCCTCTCCTAGCTCTGTGAGATAATTTGAAGCAGAAGAATTTAATCTACTCACCTCTTCTTTCCTGCCTTACCTTAAACATGGTCACGTTGGCTGCCTGTTCCTCCTGTTGGGAAAAACATCCCACTCACCCCTCATCTACACCCACACCGCATACTGACCTTGTGCCAGCATCTACAGTCCTTATCCCTCTTTTTGTGAGTGTGCAAAGCAGTTTCTTGAGCTTTCTTAGGGAGGTTTTTTTGCATGCAACTGCACTGATATTGCTCGGAGTGTGCTACTGGCAGCTTAAGACAAAGAACACTTGTGGAATTATTTTTCCTGCAATTTTCTCAAGCTTTGTTTAAGCTTTTTACCAAAGTTCAGGAGAGTTTCCAGGAGCAATGTGGGCTGTGGCTTGATGCCTCTGGTCCCTCTACCCCAGCAGCTCTCCCTCCAGCTGGATCCCACCTGGGAGCCAAGTACCTCGGTCTTCATTTTTGCCCACACAACCACTTGCTGGACTATGTGTAAGCTGAACTTGAATCCTGGCAGCAGTTCTGGGCCCCTCATGACAAGAAAGACATTGAGGGGCTGGAGCATGTCCAGAGAAGGGAATGGAGCTGGGGAAGCAGCTGGAGCACCAGGAGTGGCTGAGGGAGCTGAAGGAGCTCAGCCTGGAGAAAAGGAGGCTCATGGGGGACCTTCTGGCTCTGCAGAACTCCCTGACAGGAGGCGGCAGCCAGGTGGGAATTGGGCGCTGCCCCCAGGATGACAAGAAGAAATGGCTTTGAGTTGCATTAGGGAAGGTTTAGGTTGGATATTAAGGAAATTTTCTCCACTGAAAGGATGTTCAGCTGCCCAGGGCAGTGGTGGAGTCCCCTCTCCTGGAAGGATTTAAAACACCTGTGGTACCTGGGAACATGGTTTAGTGGTGAACATGGCAGTGCTGCATTAATGGTTGGACTCAATGATCTTAGAGGGCTTTTCAAGCCTAAATGAGTCTATGATTCTATGATGAGGGATGATTCAGTTTAATTTCTTCTGTGAAGAGGTTTACAAGCCTGGATCAGTTCTCTCTGGTTCACAGAGCTGTCCCACTGACACTGCATGGGGCAACTGGAGGCACAAAGGCAAGAACAGCTCAAGCCAGCCTTGTCACCCTGGGAAATGTATGGGGAAACCATGGTGTTCCCCAGCCACTGCAGACCCAGGGCCAGGCCCAAGACTGCAGCCACAGGAAACATTGCTTCAGCAGAAGAGAATCTTGAGAAAGTTCTCTTGCCAAAGGCTGGAGCGTGGGAGTGAGTCCGTTCAGAGGCAGCTGGAGAAGGAGGGGGTCACTAGTGTTCAGCGGTCATGAGGAATCCCTCAAATGGTCATGTCAGCTCTACTCGGGCAGAGCAACATGGAGCCCAGGGCTCTGCTGTCGGCACAGAGGATTGCACAAAGGGTCCTTGCTTGCCCAGACCTTGGACAGCGTGTCCGTACTGCACTGGAGCCTGCAGTTCTCATGGGTGAAGAAAACTGGCTGTCTGGAAGTTATTCTCCCAGTCTTCTGGTTGAGTAGTAGAACGGGTTTGGTATTGCACCAGAAAAAGCTGATAATGGCAACGTGCATCCTTGGCATTTCAGCAGGGTTTGACTGCAGCCTCTCTGCAAGAAATCCATCTATCTCATCGTGTCTTCCAACTGGGAATCTACCAAATTCCAACAAATGGGATTCAGAAGCACGTCAGGGTATGAAACAGTCCTTCTCTACTAGGATTTTGCCACATTATGGTTCTTATTCCTGTTCTCAAACTCACTGGGATACATGGCTTTGTTCTCTTAGATTTGACTCAGGAATTTAAGGTCAGGGCTCCATCACTGCAAGAGAGTATCACAACCACTACAAGTTGTGCTGAATGAGCATGGATGTGGAGTAGAGGCAAGTTTTCCTGTGTTCATGGTGGATCAGTGGTTGTACAGAGGGATCTTCATTGACGAGATGCATCGGCTTACCCATATTTGTGTCAATAAGGAAAAAGAGGAAAAAACCACTTTGGGGCAATGAAGAGAGCAGGCCCTGAGAGTGAGGGAGACCAAAAAGCCAAAGTGATAGGTGTAAATGGTTTTAAATGTATACAGAAGACATCAGTGTAATTAATTACCCTGATTTAAGTTACACCACTTTCTTGTGTGTGTGTAGATAACGCCAAAGGCTACGCTGTTATTTTAGAGGAATGTTTGTGTCTGGGGATTCATACTCACTCTGCCAATAACAAATGTTCCCCGGAGTTTCTGAAACATTAATTACAGTTTTGTAACGCGCAAGTTTTGCAACCAGCTCAAAGTAATTCCCTACAACATAGACCTCTGGCAGAAACGAATCGCTGATGTGAAAACTGACAGTTGCTTAGACATGAATGCTCAAGACTTTGTGATGTTTGTTATTATAAATAAAATGGGTCTCACTGTTCTTGCCAGCCCACCTGCCTCTGTACACTTTTCAGCACGCTAGCACCTGGGAAGAACCATTTGCCCCAGCTAAAAAGCAAGCACGAACAACCCCAAGCAGGTTAAGAATTAAAGGTAAGGTCTCACATGCAGCTGGACATAGCTTAAGAGTATTTCATCCAGGGGTTTCCCTCTCTGAGGTGCCACCAGCAGGTCCCACTTGATGTTGTTCCCTGCTCAGGCCTCAGCGCCTCCCAAGTGCAGAGGGCTGCTCTGTCTCCTTAGATCGTCTCCTTAGATCCACAGCTTTTGTCTTTTCTGCATCAAATCACAGCATCCCAGACTGGTTTGAGTTGGAAGGGACCTTAAAGCTCATCCTGTTCCATGCCCCTGCCATGGACAGGAACACCTTCCACTAGACCAAGTTGCTCCAAAATCTGTCCAGCCTTGGACACTTCCAGAGATGGGGATTCTATAACCTTTAAAAAACAAGCCTAAAGGGACAAATTTAAACTTTAAAAGGAAAACAAAGAGGAGGAAGATTTTTTACTTCCAGATTTATCAAATCACCACATTGGACTGAAAATAAGAAAAGGAATGTGATTTTTAGGTCCTGCTGAAAGACATAGACTATCCTTAGAGCGTTTTGTGTGTCTGCTGTCTTGAGGAAGGGACCCCAGCCACTCTAGGGCTGTCTCTCCTCCTTGGCCATCTGAGGGATGGAGCTAAATTCTCATTGGCATTACATTTCTTAATTATCACAATCCTTCAAATTACCACAGCTTTCCTGCAAGCTACAACTTGTTCAGGACTGTGACTGCTCTTAGTAAATTGTGTAACAAATGTCAGCTCTCTTACTAGATACAACTTAAAGGTGTTCATAGACATGTGCTAAAATTACAGGTAACAGTTGCAATTTTGAAAATGTTTTCTTTTTGTGACTCCCTTCGTCCTTTTGCTCATTTTTGGAAACTGGCTATCGCCTCCAAAAGCAGAAAAGTGATGACACTGCTTCAGAAATCAAGGATGTGAGGCTACACGTGTCAGTTAGAAAAAAAGATTTTTTTTTGCCCATGATGATAGAGAAAAAAATTAATATTTAACTAGATGAGAAACAAATGCAGTATGAGGAATGCTGTACACCTGGTATTGGGGGTAGATGGTTAAAATGTCAGTTCATGGGAAGACAACCTCAAGAAATACTGTTTATTTATCACGATAGGAGTGTGCATACCTGTACCTGGATACAAAATGCTTCACAGCATCCCAGAGTACTTGAGGTTGGAAAAGAACTCCTGAGGTCATCTGGTCCAGCCTCAAACTGGGCCAGCTGAAGCTGGCTGCTCAGAAATCAAGACTACTTTTGAACACCTCCAAGGATGGAGACTCCACAGCCTCCCTGGGCAACCTGTGCCAGCATGTGGTTACCGTCACAGGGAAAAAGTATTTCCTGATGTGGATCAGTGTGTGCCCATGGCCTCCAGTCCTGGCACTGGGCACCACTGGGAAGAACCTGGCTCTGTCCTCTTTGCACCCTCCCTGCAGGTACTTGGAGACATTGATGAGCTCTCCCTGAGTCTGCTCTTCCACAGGATGAACAGCCCCAGCTCTCTCAGCCTTTCCTTACAGGGGAGGTGCTTCAACCACTTCATCATCTCCATGGCACCTCGCTGGCCTCTCTCCAGTAAGTCCATGTCTCTCTTATGCTGAGGAGCCAGAACTGGACATGGGTGGAGAACAAACAATATCCACCACCCTCTCCTCATCCCCTGAACTTGCCATAAAATCGGTTTGGCTTGGAAAGGGCCTTAAAGTTCATCCCTGCCATGGGCAAGGACGCTTTCCACTATCCCAGGTTGCTCCAAGCCCCGTGTTCAACCTGGCCTTGGATGCTTCCAGGAATGGGGGCTTCTCTGGGCATCCTGTCCTAAGGCCTCACTACCCTCACAGGGAAGAATGTCTCCCTAACCTCTAATCTAAATCTACCATTCTAGTAATTTCAATGCAGAAGGCATCAGGTTATCAGGGATGGAAGCCCTCTGTAACTTGTGCTGACAGATCCCAGACATCTTGTCCTCGCTGTGTTTGGAAACGGCTCCAGGGGTTATTGGCTCCATCGCCTTCCCAGGGATCAGTGTGAGGCTCACCAGCCTGGAGCTCCACACATCTTAGCTCTCGTCTTTATGGGAGATCAGTGGGTCGATCAGTGTAATTGTGAGCAAACCGCACCACGGTGGGTGTGGGACGCAGCGAGGAAGGAGTTGAAGGCACGGAGTGGGGACTGCAGCGGGAGCCGTTCTCAGGACAGGTTTTGGTGAGGAAACCTCAGAACAACGGGAGCGCGGCGGGACCAGGCCGGGCCCGTGGGTGCCTCTGTCAGGAGCTTCCCGGAGGGGGAGAGGCGGCGGGGCCCCGAGGAAGGGAAGGGAAGGGAAGGGAAGGGAAGGGAAGGGAAGGGAATGC
>VZTD01004961.1:91314-129229 GCA_013397725.1 Rhagologus leucostigma | reverse complement strand
TCGGGTGGGGACGGCGTGGGCCGGGGGTGGGGTGTCGAGAGGGGGAGGGATGTGCGTCTCTGTGTGTGTAGGGGTGCCACGGGCCGGACGAGTCCCCAGCCTAGCGACCCCGTTCGCACCAAGAACCGCACCGGCCTCATGAAACTTTCACGGGTGTTACAGCCCCGGGTCCCGTCTGCCACTGAGCCACCCTCCGGTTTAGCCCTCTGTTAGCTGCGGCTGCCCCGTGCCTTCCCCGCAGCCCTGACAGCCCCTGCGCGGCTGCTTCCCCCATCCCCTGCCGTCCTCGCGCTTCCCGGCTCCTGCTATCCCTGCCTTCCCAAGGGATTCCCGTGGCATGCAGTCTCTTCATCCCCTCTCGGGGACACCAGCCCCGTGTGAGCAGCCCTTGGCAGATGTTTTCCCTTGTACGCTGTTGTTTTGCAGAATTACCAACATTTAGTAATGGCAATGTACATGATAAATAATCCCCCACAGCAGGAGATTAGAACTAGATGGTTATCAAGGTCCCTTCCAACCCAAGCCGTTCCATGATTAATTTTCTTGGTGTAACTGGGAAATTATGCTTTCATGCTTCACTATTAAGTGGCAATCTCAAACCTCCTTCCTGGTTTGAAAGCTGCAGAGCATCTACTTCCAATCTCCAAAAGCCCCTGGGAACAGCACTGCTAGCAAAAGGTTTGTATGGAGTGGGTGCAGGATGCCGGTCCTGTGGTGCCTCTCCTTGACTTTGAAGCTAATCCATAGCACAAGGCCCTGGGATTTCACATCCTTCCCCAGGGTTTTTTTGTATGGCTTGGAGCCTTCTAGGTTTCCTGAACCCTGGAGAAATATGCTATAGTGGGGCTGAGTTTGCACACTGAAATACACTCTTTACTTCATAAATCTTTCTTTGCTGATTTTATTCACCTCTTCTACTGCTTTGCAAATCTCAACCTCCATGTTTTCATTTGATCCCAAGCTTGGGTTCTCAGTCCTTTGCACAAGAATGATGGAGTAAGGACAAAGGCCTTTATTTTCAGCTTTCCTCACAAGCTAGTTTACCTAATTTCCTTTAATATCCTTTTCCTATTTGTTATCTGTGATGAGAGATAAACTGTTAAGTCAAAAGTTTAAATTTATGTTACTTAAAAATCACTTCTGTCGATAAGATACTTGTTCTCTAGAATCTGGGTCAAAACTTGCTTTATTCTGAGAAACTGTAGCTTTGTGTATGACAAGCTTAAGATGCAATTTTGTGGAGAAATACTTGGGTAAGGACTTGCGCCCTCATGATTGCAAAGACAGTAAATTGGCATTTTATAAGACTCAAAGATGAACACCAATGCTTCTGAAAAAGCAAGATTTCTTCCAAGAAAAGGATATTTTGAGATGCTGCAGATACCTGGGATTTATTTTGTCTTGCATTTTAAAACACAGGTGCAAAGAGGTGTTCCAGAGTGGGAAGGGGAAGGTCAAGAGTGATTGGCAGGCTCATTTTTCTCTGTACAATACTGAGGCATGCCAGGTTATGGAATGAAGTGTCTTCCTTGCGGAAGGATTTGTGTGCCAGAAATTTTGGGAGCTGCATGGTGCCTAGCTCTCTCCCAGCTGGCACAAGGTTTCCCACTCAAAGGAATGGGGAGTTTCAGGTCTGTGCCTTTGCCAACTGCAGTAATCTGTGTTGTTTCCAAAGTCCTTATCAAGTGCTGGGGATGTAGAGCGGATAGATAATTTGGGCTTCCAGGGACTTCATGCCCAGCTGCACTTCCTTGAGGGACGTGATTGTAAATTATTGCATAGCCCTCTGTGGACCTTCATATTTGTGGCTAATTTAAGAACGAGTTTAAGCTCAGCCACAGCAAGCCACTCTTAAGCCAAGTAAATCTCTGTAGAGTGTTTTGCAGTAGATTAACCCAAGCAGCACCTGTGGGATTTGTCTGGAGGAACAGCTGAGCTAAAGCTCAAAGACCGCTGTGTCTCTGTGCTTCACTCTGAAGTGATTTCTTGTGGCCCAGGAGTTGTTCCCCATTCCAGCAGCCTGGCCAGAAGGGTTGAGCTTTGTTTGGTTTGAATGTGATGCTTGACAAACTTCTAAACCCAATTGTCAATAATGACAGCAGCCTTAAATCAGGGCCCTTTTGGGAAGGCATCAGGTGGCTTCTCTGTCTCCCTCTGCCTTGTCCCATGGTCCTCCTGTCTGCCTGCACCTCTGCTCCCAGTTCTTCCCCATTGTCCTGGAGTCCTGCCATCCTCTCAGTCTCCCTCTCTTGCTGCTGGCTTTGGCAGTGTTGTTGCAGCCCAAGTTGAGTGTGGCAGGACTTGCCTTGCCTGTGGGTGCTCCTTGCCAAGCAGGAACTGGTGCCCTGCTAGTTCTGTTGACATGCTTTGGGTTTTTTTCCCCTCTCCTACATACAGCATGCATCAGTTCATGTAAATTTGAGGTTTAAATAAAACATATTAAAAGAATGACTCATTAAATATTTGTGAAGTCTCTATATTGTACCAACTTGAAAATATTTTGGTTTAACAGTGGAAATCCAGTATCCCTGACAGAATTGAGCACAAATGTTCTAGTAATTCTGTGCTGTCAGTTTTCATGCATCTCATCAGAGCTCGATTATTCCTGTTGTAAGTTGCTGTGTCGAGTGTTCCAAGTCCCCACTTCCTTTCTGAAGAGCTTAGAAAAAGAGAGCTGGCTGGCAACACGATTTCTTATTGGGTGCTTTTGCTTCATGTGGTTACCTAATTAAGGATTGCCCCTGTTTCAAATAACCCTTCTTGGAGCTGTTGTATTGAAATATTTACTGAAGACTTCTGTTATTTAAATTGCTCAGGGTAGGGAGCCATCTCACTTTTCAGGCCTGTGTCTCTTGGGCCACCTGTTTGCCCCTGCCTTTCTTCCTTGAGGAAGGACTGAGTTCTTCAGGTGTGACAGTCTGTTGAAAAATAAGCAGTGATTGCTGCCTATTAGCTGTACAAAAACCCCAGCCAAACAAAAAAAACCCCTCTGCTAATGTACTTCAGAATCTTCTGTTGAAGCTCATGATGATGGCTGGCTTTGGATTAGTAATGCACCTGACAGTTTGAAAAGATGTTCCCTGCATGAGCTCAGTGTCATTTCAAAGGTCATGCTTGTACCAGCTCTGTTCTCGGGGATCCTGGATAAGGGGATGCTTGCTGTCTCCCACCATGCTGCTTGAAGCACCTCTGAGGAGCAGCTCTGCCCGCATCCAGGGCTTTGGGCAGCTGTGATTTTTGTAACAGAGGATGTTGATGCACATGAGTCTTACAAAGTCTGTCCATGGGGGAAATGTACTTGACAAAGTGTTTTTTCTGCTCTTAATTGTAGCTTTCATCATGGGGGACATGAAAACCCCCGACTTTGATGACCTCTTGGCTGCTTTTGACATCCCTGATCCGACTAGCCTTGATGCTAAGGAGACCATTCCATCAGCTGGGGAGGAGAGTGAGAATCACCTGAAGTCGTCAGGAATGTGCATCGATGAGAATGTGTCCTTATCCCACTCTCTGCCTCCCTCTGATGCACCTGTTGTGAGTGTGATAGTGAAGAACACAAGTCGCCAGGAGTCTTTTGAGGCAGAAAAGGAGGGGAATCACCTTGGAACTGGTCTGTTACACAATGGGTTTCGTGGCTCTGATCTGCCAGCCGAGGCTCATGCTTTAGTCCATAATTATGGCAAGTTTGAGTCAACTTTTATTAATGGCGACAGCTCAAGAGGTTACTCTGATAAACTGGACCAGTCCAAGTCAGAGCCTTTGCCAACATTTAGCCAGTTTAGCCCCATTTCCAGCCCTGAACCGGAGGATGCATTCAAAGAGAACAATATTGGGGATAAACCCAAACATGCCCAAACTCCCTATTTTCCACCACCTTCAATATATATACCAACAGGGGCTTCAGTCCTAGATCATCTTAGGAAGGTGCCAGAGCCCGAATTAAGCATGTTTGATCAGTACTGTAAAAAGGAACAGAAGATGGAAATCCACTGCCAGCCAGAGAATAGGCTGGAAATGAGCAGGAGAGAGCAAGACAAAGCAGTAGAGAGGTTTGTGGAGTCAAGCAAGGACTTGGTAGATACCAGCAGCTTTCTTGGAGAAGGCTTGGTGTTTGGAGACCTCCCTCACAATAATTTAGGAGACGGCAAGGGGACTGTGTCCGAGCTAAACATGTCTTCATCAATACCACCTCGGCAGAGGCTAAAGCCAACTCATTCCAAGTTGTCATCCTGCGTGGCAGCGTTAGTAGCTCTTCAGGCCAAAAAGGTTGCGTGTATTCCAAAAGGCGATCAGCCAAATTTTACCAAGGAATCTGGTCCTTTTAAAGATGGGATGAAGGGAAGTCCAAAAATGCCCAAGTCACCAAAGAGTCCCCGAAGCCCCTTGGAGGTGGTGAGGAAGGCCAGCAAGCAGCCTGAGAGTCCTCGGAGCGTGTGCAGTGACAGCAGTGGGAAAGGCTCTCCTTCCATGGCAGCTGGCTCTCCACCAGCTATTCCCAAAGTTAGAATAAAGACTATCAAGACATCTTCCGGTGAAATTAAAAGGACTGTAACTAGAATTTTGCCAGAAAATGATGAGTTGGGCAAATCTTCAGAAGAGTCACCCATGGAAACCTCTTCTGCTGAAGAGTTTATCAAATCTTTCCCATCCCCTGACACTAGTGCAGTTATGGAAACTGAGGCTGTCAGGAATTCAACCAAAAATGGGGCTGCTGTGGCTATCCAGCTGTCAAATGTAATGAGTCCTTACTCAGACAGTATGAAAATGGATATTGCAAACGGCACGTGTACTGTGTCCTTATCTCCACTGCCAAACTGTGGCGGCGGTGCCATAAAAGTGGGGGTCAAGAGGCAGCAGCAGGGTACTGTGACGCAGCCATCCAACATGACCGCCTCCAGCCTTCTTCCCAAAGCTGTGCACTTGGCAAATCTCAACTTGGTCCCCCACAGTGTTGCCGCTTCTGTTACAGCGAAGACATCAGCACAGAGGCGAAACCAGCCTCAGGTGACACAGATGTCAGTGCCACTGGTGCACCAAGTCAAGAAAGCTGCTCCCGTTGTCTTGGAGGCATTCCATAAAGTGCTACACAGTGCCAATCCAGTGCCGATATATACTCCGAACCTTAGCCCCCCGCCTGACACTAGTATTATTTTACCTGCCTCTGGGTATTGTTGCCTGGAATGTGGGGACTCATTTGCCTTAGAGAAAAGCCTGACTCAACACTATAGTAGGCGAAGTGTTCACATTGAAGTCATGTGCACTCAGTGTTCAACTATGCTCCTTTTTTTTAATAAGTGTAGCTTGCTTAAACATGCACGAGATCATAAGAGCAAAGGATTTATCATGCAGTGCTCTCAGCTGCTCATGAAACCAATTTCCATAGACCAAATGTTTTCACCTTCTCCTACAAGCTCTTCAGTCTCTCCATCTCCTCAGACTTTTCTCTCATCCTCTCCTCCACCTAAGTCCAGTGCTGCTTCAGGAGGTGGGGTAGGGGTTTCTGCGAACACTCAGCCAGCCTTGCCTCTCTACACGGACCCACAGAGGCTAATCCGTCATGGACTTAAGTGTTTGGAGTGTAACAAGCAGGAGCAGGATTACGCTTCTTTAGCAGCTCATTACCAGAGAACCTCAGAAGATAATGAGAGACTGGTAAGTCATCATTTTAATGTTATTAGTTAAATCTCTCCGAGTTTAAAGAGATTGTCCTCAAGGGGAAAAGTAGGCATCGTGGTGGCAAATGAATCGTTTTGCCTAAAAAAGTGCTTGTGGGGAGGATTTGGAATGCACACGAGCTCAGACGCGTGTGCGAGCTCAGACGCGTGTGCGTGAAGAGACGTTTAGTGTTGTTTGCTTGCCCTCTTTTTACCCTTTGCCAGTAAAAAGAGCATAGTAAGGAGACTATGGAGATCCTCCAGTATCAAAGAAGGGTGCTGGAGGTGAAAGATCGCTCGGATGAGGCGTGCAAGAAAGCTGTAGGGGAGGATCAGTGGAGTGTTTCCTGAAACAGGTTTTTGTGCTGTAAGTGTGGCTGGAGGAGATCTGATACAATTTAACGTTGCCTTTCCTGGAACTGGTGCCAGAACCTTCCGTGTAACGCCTTGCACATCAGGTGCTATTGTTGCTGTTGGCGTGGTCAGGTGTGTATCTGCTGTGGTATGTGTGGTGGGAGGCTGGTTCTGGCTGGTTTTGCCCTTTGGATGGTACAGGGTGAGTGGGTGCCATGATTGCATAGGGGGGTTCAAGATCCTTGTTAGTGGCTTCCTGCCTTCTTCCTGTGCTGCCCTGCTCAGGTCTCCATCACCTTTATGGACCTGGTTGGAATCCCCTTAAATGAAACTCCAGCTTAGGTTTCTGCTAAAGAAGAGAAGAAGATGATTATTGTTGTGTACCAGGACCATACACTTTGTTTGTGGCTTTTATTTTGGAAGACACAGTCTTGTTTAAGTGTTAACCAACCTGCAGTTGAAGAAGAGGACTCCTTTCTCCTTATCTCTTTGGATGAGGTGAAAGCTTTCCAGGTTGGTGTGGCTGCCAGCAGAGCTGGCTCTCGGTGCAAGGGCTTCATAAACTAGGATTCCATGCCATCATTTGGGAAGATGACCACATCTCTGCCATGGCTGTCAGAGCACCTGCACTCTCCAGAGCCTCCCTGTGCTGCTTGAAGGGCTTGCAGGAGTATTGAGGTTGCTGTGGTCCCATTTAGATGCTTTGTCTTAAATTCATCAGCCACAAAAAAAAAAATAGATTATGGCTGAATGGTTTTGATGTCATAAAAAATGGTGAGGCCAAAAGGGATTAGTGTGGCCACGTAATCAGGTTTCTTGCCCGAGGCAGGCCAGTGAGCACTGCGCTCTGTCAACACCTGAACTTATTTTTCAACTATAATGCATTTTTAGGAAATGTCAGCAGTCTGGCATTAAAAATTCCCAGAGGAGGGATACAGTGAGTGCTCCAGAGTGAGCTAAAATGTTAATCAGTGGCATTAAAAATGTACTTCCTATTTCTGTTGTGGGATTATCAATTCAAGAGCTCCTTAAAGAGGAAAAGAATGTGTGATAGTAAGTATTTTTAGCTTGTAATCAAATAATTTATTCTATAACTTCACTAAGAATAGAGTTTAAGCCTCTCACTTCAAGTAGTTCTTCTAGATGTGAGATTATTTTTGCGGTATTTTTCTGAAGAGAAGCATTGGAAAAAGAGGCTACGTTTGAGCTTCTGAAACCAGTTCCTCCCTGTTTGATCTTCCCTTGCTTATACTGCACAGGATGCATGCACTGCTCTAGGAGTCCTTTTCCACCGTATCTGCTGTCCTCCAGGCTGCCCGGTGGTGCTCCATTCTGTTCCCAGAACATCTGTTTCAATAAAGTTGTTACGTTTCTAAGGAAATAAGCATTTGTGCCCTGTGCCTGTAATTGTATGTCTGAATTTAGCAGTAGCTGATGGAAACCATCCCACTGCCTTTTACCAGAGCCCAGGTGTTTGGTGTCACTGGGCTGAGAGGTAAAAGGATGGTGAAATTCAGTGGTTTCGTAGGGGTCCCTGATTCTCTGAGCTGTCCAAGGGAAGAGATGACTTTCACATCACGTGTCCTGCGTGGATAACACAGTGTAGCTCCCAGCAGTATCAAGGTCTGAGAAGCTGAAGTTTTTGCATATAGGGTATTAATGAATGTAATACTATTAATCATGGTGTGAGAAGGTCATAAGTGAAGCTGTTGGAATGTGTGTCATAAACTCCTGGAAGAGGAGAACATGGCCACCCCTTTCCGAGATGATACCCTGACTCTGCATTAAGTTAATTCCTTGGGTTGTTCTTTTTATTTTGGTCAGAAAAAAGAGAAATGTTGGTATGAGCAGGAGAGGATCAAGTGACTGATTTTGCAAACACTTTCTTACATGGTCGAAGTGGTTGAAAACTCTGGTTTCCATCTCCAAATTTGTGCCAGGACACCTGTTTTTTGGGGCAGTGGTAGAAATTGGGTGTAGAGAAATTCTTCCCTGTGATGGGGTGAGGCCCTGGCACGGGGTGCCCAGAGAAGCTGTGGCTGCCCCATCCCCATATATGTTCAAGGTGAGGTTGGATGGGGCTTGGAGCAACCTGGTCAGTGGAAGGTGTCCCTGCCCGTGGCAGGGGGTGGTACGAGATGGCTTCAAGGTCCTTTCCAACCCAAACCAGTCTGGGATTCTCTGATTCTCTGAAATTGCGTTGCTGAGGAAGGCATTGATGTAACACCTGTAGTGAACATACTTCAGTGCCCCTAGTAGTGGTTCAGGATCACGATGTCCACAGGGCAGAAGGTGTTGATTTACATACTGGAACATCTCATTAAAACCACAGTCCACACCAGTCGTCGTGCTTGATCCACAGCATGCTGCAGTGGTGGGACAATCTGTCAGGATGCAGAAGTAGTATTAATTGTTGTGGGCAAGCTTGGCTATGAACCACATGCCTAGATCTCAAGAGACTAATTATCTAGAGTTTTATCATAATTTTGTGCATTTGAGCAAAAACTGTGTATTTCTTCCTCCGTACCTGATGTCTTTCTCACTGTATTGAAATGTTAGTTTAGAAGTGGTGGTATGGGGTGCGATTGTCATAGTTTCCTAAAGATAGCAAAAAACTGCACTCTGATAATTTGGAAATTTTTTGTATTTTTAGATTTCTTACTCAATCCCAGAATTCAGGCACAAACTCTTTGCCGTGCCTCATTGAGAAACTAGGAAGTACTGATGCTTTCCACATAAAGACATGGCTTGATTTACACCTTCTAAGGAGCTTAAAGAAGTAGCAAGGCAGGTCCCCATTGTATTATGGCCAAAAGCTTTTAATCTGTGACTATTCAGATGCTTGGTACCAGATTGTCCCTAAAAATGAGGATTCTTGGAGAGGGTAGATGAATGTATGATAGAGCAACTTCAGCTGAAGGGGAAGGGTAAAAGCAATTTATCCGCAGCACCTGGGTTTGTACTAGAAGGTGGAGACCTATGGAAAATAAGCCAGGTGATTTTTGATCAATGTTCTTGGAAGCTTTTCTGTTAAATTACACCAAATCTGGATACACATCCATGTGACCATAACTTGAGAAACCAAACAGACATTGAAGTGCTCAGTTATTGTGCTTTTAACTCAAAAACTGTTTTGGACATGGCTTTGATGTGGCACCTTGCTAAGAAGGAAGGGTTGATGGAGAAAAGAAATAGCAGGAAAGAGACTTATTTTTCAGTATGATGTTTTCAGTTACCCAGAAGCTGAAGGACGATCACCCTGTGATAAGAGGCAGGAATGATTGGATTGGAGAGGGGGAAGAGCCTAAGCTGGCTCTGCTCCATGTGAAAACTTATACTGTATTGATACTTAAGACTTTCCACTTCAATTGGAGTTTCTTACCGTGACTTTGTGAATTACTCTGACATTTTCAGGTTTCCCAGAGCTGCTTGAAAGGGGATTGTTGGGTTTTCTCTTTCTTCTAGGTGATGGCTTGGGAAATACCTGGTGTTACACTCCTACATGGCTGCGGGTAAATCCCATATTAATAGGACGGATAATGGGTAAATGACTTTCCTAGGTGTGGCCAAAATGAGAATGACATGGCTGGGTCACAGTTCTGTTGCAGGAAGGAAGAAAGATAGGGATGTGGTCTGGACAGCAGGGAAAGGAGGAAATTTAGAATAAGTGGGAGGAAGAGAGGGGTATGATGATGTGGTCGAGAAGGTGCTGTAGTTTTCTAAAGGAAAGACCTTTAGAAAAATGATTGAGAGCTTGAACTTAATGTTGTATTTTAAACATGTACACGATTGTAGTTGCTCAGAGTACAGCAGGGAGATCCTACCTGGTTTATTTTGGTACAGAATATTTGTAGGATGAAGGCTGTTCCTCCCAGCTGAATACCTTGGTGGGATGGGATCTCCATGGCTTGCAGGGAAGATACAGGCTTGAATCGTCCACTTCAGAAACAGAAAGAACTGGATTTATTAGATGTATGTTTTGAGTGGATCGTCTTAATGGATCCCGGTGACTTTGTCTTTTTTTGGCAGCTAGTGAGGCCAATTCTGCAATTCTTGCAAGCTTGTAAATCAGGTTGCTCAATGGGACCTGTGTACTGCTTTTCCATTGCTGAACTGCAAGAAGGAAGCAGTATGGGAATTTGAATAGGTGGGAGGTTGGATTTTGTTCAAACCAGAAGCTGTGCTCTATGTAGGCATTATACTTGTCCAGATGTTAAAGAGGTGGTACAGATGTTTTGTGTAACTTCAGGTCTGTTTGGTCTGATACAGTGGTGTGTTCTAGAGCAAGTTTTTTTTTTGAGGGGGGGAAAGGATATTTCAATGGGTGTAGTTTATGCCAAATTAATCTGTATTTTTGGAATAGAGAAATGAGTATATCCTCATCTCCTTGATGTTCAATGAGATGGTTGTTAGAGTGCTGCATGGAGAATGGATGTACTGGAGAAGCTGGATTGTGAAGTTGGAGCTGAATCAGGTAAAATCTAGGAAATAACTGCAACTGGGATCAGGTTTTTGTGAGATCTCCTGAGGGACGGTTTTGGGTACCTCTGGAGTTAATTATTTGTGTTAAGGAGACCTTGGAGGAGGACTGTATAAAAAAATTTGCTGAACCAAACTAACAAAGTAAGAAGTCATGGAAAATGGGGAGTATTTTACAGGAGGATCTAGGTGATCTTGAAGACTGTGTAGGAATGGTATGAAAAGCAACCAAAGGTGGGATTTTTGGTCTTGAGAAGTCCTTGAATGACTGAGGTGACACAGCTGTGCAGGAGACTTACGTCAATCTGCAGCACCAGTCAGGGCTGTGGTAATGCTCCCTCTTGCTAGAAATGACTGAGCTGGAGAGGAGTGTATTGTTTTGTTTATCAGGATAGACTGGAATAAGTGAGGGAAGAATGACCAGAAATGGAAATATGATCTCTGAAGGGGAAATTAAAACCCCTTTATGAGTTTAGCTTGGCAAAGGCCTGGTAAGTGAGGGTGGGTCTACTTCAGCACTGAAGCAGACAAAGGATTAAGGTGAGTATAGTGGCACTTTTTTCCCCACCAGAAACTAAATCTGCCCACATGGAGTACTTCCTGTTCTCACAGGAATTGCTCTGGGCAGTTCATCAGCATCAGACAGTTTTTTGTAGCCTTTTCAGGGCTCAAATTACAGGAGAGGAACAAAGTCCATGCAGCTCCTGGTGCCTGCATTTAGGATGTGCTTTTAATTACAGAGTGTCCTCTGTATCCATTCTCACCCTGTATCTGGTGTGATGTTTGTAGAAAGGAGCTTTTAAATTTAGGGGCAATAATAATGCAAGAACAGACTGAAATAGATTTACATAGAAAATTAGAGGACAGTCTGTAATCATCAGAGGAATGAATTCTGGAAGAGCTTTGCAGCAAAAGTAACGGAACAAAAGACACAAACTGCTTTTGAGACGGAGCTTATTTGTTTTCTTGGCAAGGACAGACCAGTGCACAGTAACATGTGCAAGAATTAAAAGTACTTCCTGACCCTCTCGGGCATAATTGTCCATCTACTGGTAACCAGAGATGTTTAATCCTTTTTTCTTTTCCTTTCTTTTTTGACTTGACCACCCAAAATCCACCAAGGTAGCTAACAACTCGAATAAAGTACAAAATAAAAACTCAGGACCTCTGAATTTTCTTGAACCTTTGTGCTTTTGTTCTCCTTACTTTTTTCCTTGTTCTTTTATCTTTTTTTTGTCCAGTAAGAATTTTTCAATTAGTTGTGACGTGTCCTGTTTACATACCACCTACACTGGAGTTACTTAAAAGGAATTTTATTGCTGCCTTTCCTTTTTCTTCTTCCTTCCTCCTCTTAAATCAATGCTTTATCATTTATTGGCTAAAACTTGCCAGGAGCTAGTAGGACCACATGCCGCCCTGGTAATTTCCCAGTGGCAAAAAAAGAAAGGCAGCAGCTGTATTTTTCCTGTTTTTCTCTTCCTTCCCCTTCCAAGTTCATGTTTTAATTTGGAAAACAAGAGGGTTGAAAATCAACAAAAAATTCCCTTGGCCCTATAAAGCACTGTTTTCTCCCTGTCCCAAATCAAGAGTGATTAATGCAGTCCTTAGGTACTAGCGAGGATGGATTTTGTTTTATATGGAAATTTTCCCTGTGGATTTTGTAGAAGCAAAGGGATGGAAGATGTTATGATGAAAGCATGTTGGGGGAATGGAGCTCCAGGCAGAGATTGCTAGGAGTGAAGACAAAGAGATGAGTGGCAGGATAGCAGAGCCTGCACCCAAGGCCAATCCAGAGCATCAGGATGAGGAGGAGAGGCTGGTGAGGAAGAAAAGCTGGGGGGCGGCTTCGTGGTCTGCTTAAATCAGTGTGTGGTCTGTTGCCATAAGGCAACAATCCCACCCTCTTGTCCTTCCCCACCCATGCCTGGACCTGGTGGTCCTGCAGCCCCTGGGGGACTGAGAACAGCTGGAGGGAAGAGGATAAGGAGCGGGGCTGTGAACTGGGGGCCGGGGCATGGCTGAGAGTCAGGAGGAGGAGACAGCTGGAGACGGGGGCTGTCCTGGGTAGGATTGAAGTGGGGCTGGAAGCTGGCATTTGCTGGCACTAAAAGGAAGAGTCTTGCTCCTGTATTCTTCTTCCAGCTGGGCACCTATGATGCTGCTCCAGGCAACCTGGGGTGACTACAGAGCTCTGGGGGTGACAGGCAGGGGAATGAGAGCCCAGATAATAGTGATGATCTGCTCAATCCTGCTGTGAGGAGAAGGTGCCCTCTGAAGTGTCTAATGCTGATGCAAACACCACAGGCAATAAACACAATCTCCAATCCAGAGAAGACATGGCTGCTGCATCCCTGGAAGTGTTCAAGGCTAGGTTGGATGGGGCTTGGAGCAACCTGGTCTAGTGGAAGGTGTCCCTGCCCATGGCAGGGGGTAGAATGAGATGAGCTTCAAGGTCCCATTCAACCCAGACCATTCTATGATCCTGTGATCTATGTGCAGGACTCTGGTCATGTTAGCATCACAGGAAAGAGATGGGATGTATTGCATGACTGGAGTGTTGTGATTGAGAGACATAGGCTCTCTGGGAAGGACAGGCCAGGAAGAAAAGAAATTGGGGTGCAAGGTGAGAAGAAAAAGGCAGAGCTGGGAAGTTGCAAGATGGTCATCACAGATGGGCAGGAATCAA
Source organism: Rhagologus leucostigma (assembly GCA_013397725.1). Lineage (NCBI taxonomy): Eukaryota > Metazoa > Chordata > Aves > Passeriformes > Rhagologus > Rhagologus leucostigma. Next base: position 116,056 of record VZTD01004961.1, on the reverse strand, counting down.
CCCTGCAGGGTGGAGGAAAGAGCAGAAGCATTGTCACTGTTGTGAGAAAAGAGAGGGAATGTGTGCCTCATAGCATATGGGGTCACACTGGTGACTTGAAAGTGTGGATGTGAAAACTCATTTAATCCACTAAGTGATCATTTTAGCAAGTGGGAGTTCAGATTTCTAGTTGGAACCAGGTGCCTACCCAGCCTTCCTCCTCACATTCTTCCCCTGCTCCATCATGGAGTCCTTCTCATGGGAGAGTCCTTCACGAACAGCTTCAGCTTAAGTCCTTTCCACAGGCTGCAGTTCTTCAGGATCTGCTCTGGGATGAATCTTTTCCATGAGATGCAGTCCTTCAGGAACAGGTTGGAAGAGCATGGGCCTCCCATGGGGTCACAGGTCCTGCCAGAAAACCTGCCGCAGCGAGGGCTCTCTCCATGGGCTGCAGTGTCCTTCAGGGCACATCCACTGTGGTCCTCCATGGATTAGAGGGGGACAACCTGTGTCACCATGTATTCATGATGGTATGTAGGGGAACCTGCTCTGGCATCAGGGCTGTTTCTCTCACATCTTCTCACTCCTCTCTCCCAGCTGCTGCACAGCATCTTTTACCTCTTCCTAATCTGTTATCCCAGAGGTGCTGCTCAAGAGCTCGGCCTTGGCCAGTGACAGGTCCATCACAGAACTCTATGTAACATGGGGACAGCTTCTGGTGTCTTCTCATAGAGGCCACCCCTGCAGCACCTCCCTACCAAAACCTTGCCACATAAACCCAGTACAGTGGGTCAGAAGAAAAGATGTGGACACTGAAATTCTTGAAATTACAGCTGAGATCATAAAGAGAAAAGAGCTACAGATTTAACAAATTCAGAAGTAAGCTGATTTGATGCAATATTGTCTAAGATCTGTGATGCTAGTGGATTTTTCCATTGCAATTCCACTTTGTTTCTCTAAGCTGTCAAGTTTTTAGATTTACACTGATGCTTTAACCAGGGATTTTTCCAGGTACAAAAAATGGATTTTGTGTTTCTTTAGCAGCCTTAGTTTCCAGAGATAAATTTTTATTCGAGTGCCTTACTGAAACTTAAGCATCCTGGTGTGTTGAGATGATTGATTGAGATGTGTGTATAGGAGTTGGTCTTGGTGAAGGTCTGAGGAGGACACTCAATTTGGGAGCGTTGGAAGAGTTAATGAGGTCCAGGGATGCAAATACAAAAGGTCTAAGGGAGGACGTGGGATGCAACAATGAGGCTGAGGATGAATAGACGTGAGGGGGGAGTGAGCTGAAGGCAGAAGAGAGGATGGATGGGAGAAGTTTGGGATTAAAGGGTGTCTTGTGATCATGTCCTTTGGCTGAAGGTCAGGCAGGCTCCCTCGGTGGCATTGGCTCCTTAGGCTGACAAAATAGGCAACTGTAACTTAAGGAAATAACAATAGCTGCTCTGCTTGGGTATGGCAACAGAGGAGTGTTAATTAGGATAAAATCTCTACATTAGGACTGGCCTTGACCTGTATTTTGTCACTGAAACTTGAACGCACTGGTCCTAGGGTATCAGTTGGGTTCTAGGTTTTTCTTCTTTAGATGAATAATCTTGAGTTTCTGTTGAAGGGGTTTTTTTCATCCATGAACTGAACGTGTTAATGCAATGATGCCTGTTCGTTTAGAGGGAACCTGGGCAGGAGTATACCTCAGTTATCACAGCTACAGCAGATTCAGTTCTCTGCTTGCTGCTTCTCCTCATATTGGTAAAATGTTGTGTAGCAGTGCTGTAGCCTGGATGGTTGAAATAAGTGAAAAATAGCCCTCCAAGCATCTGGAGCTTGACTGTAGGGTGGCCCACAAACAGTCATCCTGGAGGGATGTGGGAAGGGGAGCACAGGGGGGCAGAGATGAAGGTGTTGGGACCAGCTGTGCTCCTAGAGCCAGCACATCTCACCACTACAGTCAAAGCATCCCTGCTGAGGGTTGCAGGTTGCTGGCATTGATCCCAGACAGGCAGTAAGGGAGAGCTAATGGGAAGTTAACCTTTAAGTAGTAATTGGTCACTATTATTTTAATAGCAGGAGGATCCTGCTAATCTGTCTGTGATCCCTTGGCTGCCCCTGCAGCTCTGCCTGAAGCAGAAAAATTATAGCTTGCAAAAGGCTGGATTTGGGAAGAACTGGGGCTTTAGGGCACCACTGGTAGGGGATTTTTGGTTTGAATATGTTAGGGGCAAGCATTCTTTAAAACATTAACAGTCTGCAAGATAATTTCTATTCCCCTATGACTGTTTCGCTTTGAGTCCTTAGTAATTTTGTTGTTGTTTTTTGGTTGGTTTTTTTGTTTGTTTTGTTTTGTTTTTTTTTAGAGATAATTTGATTTGTGAATCTTTTCCTCTTTCCTAGCCCTGGTCCCATGCCATAGGGTTGGTACGTAAGTGTTTTTAACTGAAGTTCCATGATGATCACATGAAGGTGGACCCTTGTAGTCTGGGGGCAGCTCTTAAGTAGATGTGGACTTCATCACCATCACTTAACTCTGGAACAGCAAAGAGACTAAAACTGCTGGAATGTTTCTTTGCTCATGCTAAAGCCAGTTCCCTGTCCACAGGCACTGTCCAGGGCAAAACGATGTGTTACTATAAATGCCCTGATTTGCAAACACCTCTATGGCCACAGGGTTGGGTTTAACAGACAAACTTTTTTTGAGTAGTAGTAGTTCAATCTTCACTGTATCTCAGTGAATATTTAATTTTTTTCCCCTTTTGAAGAAGCTAATAAGTAAAAATGGGAATCAACTCAAGTATTCCAAAACGGCTGAGCTTCTGAGCATTTGTCTGTGTGAGAATGTGACTTGTGGAGGAAAAGCCCAAATGAAATGTGGCAGGCAAACCAGAATTAAAGAAAACTTGTAATAAATAACTCTTGATTAAAGCATAGGCTATGGGAGTATATGAAAAACACAGACATTACACAACTCAAAATCCTGTCCTGGTAACATGCTTTAGAAATAACTGACTAATGAATGTCTCAAATTGCTGCCAGACTTCTTTGAAAAGTCATGGAAAACTAGGAGAGAGATAAAAATGTGACATCTGGAACCAGGTTATAATTTCTCATACGAAGCAGAATAGTCGCAAAAGGAAAAACCACTCCATGTCCAAGACTAAGTGTTTGGTGGGGAGCCCAGCGTGGCCGCACACTGGCTCCTGACAAGTGCAGCAGCTCCTGGTGCAAAAGGAATGAGCAGAACCTCCTGTAATCCCCTGTGGGCAGGATGTCTGGCCTTGTGTCTTCTGCAGGCATTGAGAAAAGGATGAGTGTGAGCATGAATATATCAGTTATGGTTTTTTTTCTCTTTGTGGAACCTTTCTCTTTGTGGAACCTTCCTCAGCTCTAGTATGTTCCTTGCTTGGTTCATTTTATTACCCTCAGCCCTGCATGTTCTTTTGCAGCCAGCCCTCGTGGTCAGTCAGCCCTTATCTGTAACACGCTGAGTTACTGGGTTATGAGCATCAATCTTTGCTGTTTAACTTTCCTAGATACTTTGAAGTTATTTTGAAGAGCCCAAATGCCAGCAGAACTTCCTGGGACCTTGCTCTGTCAAAGGACTGCTTATTCTGCTCTTCTAACCACTTACTTATCCAAGCAAAGTCCTTCTCTTATGTGGTGGTACCTTAGTTTCCTCAAAATCCTGTAGTAAAGGATGTTGCAAAGCTGTTCGGGAAATCTGGGGTAGAAAAAAGGGGTAGCCTGCCCCATTGCAGCTCAGATCTTCCTTACCCATGTGGTTGTTGACTCCTCTGGAGAGCCCAGATAGTTCCATGTTGTGGGAGCCAGTGAAAGGGACAGACCCCGAGAGAGCTCCCCAGGTTAAAGTGACTAAAAAAGCCTCCCCCAGGATGCCCTGTTCTGTTATGGAAATGTATCCCAGTTCTGCTTCCCCAGTTGGCCTCTCTGCCCCCTTGTACCTTGTCTGCTCCTTCACTGGAAAGTTCTCCCTTCCCCACTCTCCCACTGGACCTTGGTCCCTGCCACTCACTCAGATTTTCCCATTGCCTCCTGTACCCTAATCCCGCCTATGTACCGCCCCTGCCACTTTCCCCGCCCCCATATATAGGCTGAAAATTTCCATCCCCCTTGGTCTTTGGTGCTTGGTCCCTTCACGGATGGGGCTCGAATAAACCTGTGCCGTGGAATTCCACACAAAGACCCTTCCTGCCTCTTTGCCGTCGGCTTGTCGCAGCAGCTATCCGGAGCGTGTGTGTGTGTCTGTGTGAATGCAGTGGCTGCCGAGCAACTTTCTGTTAAAGTCGGATCCGGAGGCCGCAGCACCCCACCAGAACACCCCCCGGATCCCGACACCATGTGACCAGAAGGGAGAAGCTGCATTGACTTTTCCCAAGTCCAGAAGTAATGCTGCTTAAGGATGACAGTTTCCTTATTCTTACTCATTTATCCTTGTGCCTCATCACTCTTCTTTGTCTGTTTACTGCCCAACGTCTAGACTCTTCCACAAGACAACCTGAACTTGGAGGCTTGGGCTGGTTTTTGTCCCCCCTGTGGTGTGTGGTGTCAGTGTGGGAATCCTTCCAGCTCCTTCCGTGGTGTCTGCAGGAGCAATGAATTTATTTAGCCTTATCCTCACTGAGTCTTGCTTTTTATTCCTGTATCGTGTGTCCACACTTTCTGGCAGTCTTCCTGCCAGGCCTGAAGTAGATAACCACAATTTCAATGCCTCTTGCTCACAGTCCCCAAACTTTTCTGCCTTATGTTAGCACAGTTTTGGTCCCTGTGGAGCCTTTCACATAATGCAGGAGGTGACAGGAGCTCGCTGCTCCTCTGACATCCCCAGGCAGCAATGCCCAGGCATGTAGCTCATCAAATACTGAGTGGTTTTGGCATATTTTAGATCCAGCACAGAACACGCAGAGTGATGAAAATTCAGGTTTTCAATGTGTGGTGATTGATTTTGGGAGCAGTGGGTATGACGTGCGGGAGAGGAAGAGGTGAACCTCAAACTGACTTAAAATCAAAATTAAATTGGCTTTGACAGGGCAGGATCTGGAGAGAGTGTTTCTCACTGAGTTACAAGGGCAAAGGTGCTTTCAGCTTGTGGTTGTGCTGACTCTGCCTTAAATACTAGTTGAGATCACAGCAAGAAAAGTCCCGTTTTAACAATACCAGGGAGATAAATTTTCCATTGCAAATCTCAAGCCACTTAGAAAAAAATGTCTTAACCACAATAAAACTGCTTTTACTTATTACTTACTTATTACTTACTGCTCTTACTTAATAAGAATTGTTGCTTATTACTTCTTGTAGTTCTTACTTGGGGATTTGAGTGCATATTGGAGAATTAAAGGTCGTGCTCGGCTCCTTGCAGAGAGATCCTGGGGGCTTTTCTATTTCCCATTTTCCCATTCCCATGGCTCATTAGCACTGTTTTTCTTTGCTGAAATTAGGGGACTTCTGCAGCATTTGAAATGCTCTTGAGTTTCCTTTAATTGCATATGGGTGTGTACATAGGGTCCTACCGCGTGGTTTTTCCACTCATTTCTCTCCTTCCTGGACAAACCATTTCTCCTCTAAACTTAGGTTGTGATGTATCTCAGATCACGTGTCTGAAGCTTTTCATTTGTTTAGCAATTTCTGCAGTTTTCACTTTTGAGTGCCTAATTTTTTATTCCCTTCCACCCCATGAACCTTTCAGGTTTGTCATAGCTTTGCATTTTATTATAAGTGATGCTTTCTCTTACCTGCAGGGGTTTTGACGGTTCCCTGATGGATGTTATGTAGTGGAGCATCACAGAGCTACTGCATGAAATAGCAATGATACAGAAAAGGGAGTTGGCCATTAATTTTATTCTATTTTTTCCTCAGATTTAGGGGCTTCTGTCCCATGTTTCTACCCTGGCTGCCAGCAGGGTAGTCTACAGAAATTATTTAGTTAAATTACCTGATCTGATAATCCATAACTAGCTGCCTGCTGTTGTTCATTCTTAAGTTAGAGGAGTGATTTTGCATGGGATTATTAATGTCGAAAGAGAGTTTTTGCTCCTGAGCTCTACTCCTGCTCAGGCATCCAGTAATGCGCATCCTACAGAGAATGAATAGCTGCTCCTGGGCTACGAAGGAATACAGAGAGTCGAGACACCTGTGAAAGGGAGCAGAAGTTTGACAGCTGTTAAAAATGGGATGATACATCACATAAAAACTTTACATGTCAAGTAAATGATGCTTCTGCAAGGCAGTTTTGATAGTAAACGTGTGTGTAAAAATGGATTTCATTAAGGATGAAGCAGTGAGAGAAAGAGGCTTTGCATTATTTCTGGTCATCAAGAAGTTTCTGTAAGGGAAACACACATAGTTTGTGGTCTTGGAAAATTTCATCTGATACAAAGAAATTTTGCAAGACACAGCAGTGGTTTTGATGGGGAAGGTGCACATCAGGACTGCACTGCCTTTAGCAGCAGAGGTTTGGAGTCGGGCTATAATTTTCCTCCTTTTTTATGATGTTTTGGTGTGGGGTGGGGGCTTGTTGAAAAAAGTACTCTCCTTCTCCAGTCAGGAAATGAAAGTGCTGAGCATTCAGAACATCATCAGAGCTAAGAGGTGAAAGAGTTTGCTTTCCTTTTTTATGGGGAAAAAAGGAAATAAACCATAGAGGATGTGGTTTAAATATGGAACTTTTATTTGTAATGGTTAACTCTGAAAGATGTTGGGAAAAGATCTAGTTACTAGAGTTACTACTAGTAACTAGGAGACTAGTTAAAGAGTTTTGTGGAGTTGATGCTGCTGCTAGAGGAATATGCCTGTGCTTCCTTTAAACCTGGAAGTTTTCTAATATGGATTTGGGGGGAAAAAAGCCCCAAATAGAGATTAACTAACTAACGTAACCTTTCTTCCATCAGACGTGCCAAGTGTGCCAGATGATGCTGCCCAACCAGTGCAGTTACTGTGCCCACCAGAGGATCCACGCTCACAAGTCCCCATACTGCTGCCCGGAGTGTGGGGCTGTGTGCCGCTCCGCCTACTTCCAGACCCATGTCAAGGAGAACTGCCTGCACTACTCCCGCAAAGTTGGCTTCAGGTGTGTGCAGCTCCACAGGCTCTCTGGGAAACTGGGATTTACACCTCTGAAATTTGGTTGTTCTTGTGAGGTTATGGCTGTCCCTGTCCTGGCTGTGCTCCCTCCCAATTTGTTTTGTGTGCCTTCTCACTGGCAGAGCAGGAGACACACACACACAAAAAAAGTCCTTGACTTAGGATAAGGACTTAGCAAAAACCAAAACATCAGTGTGTTATCAACGTTATTCTCATTCTGAATCCAAAACACAGCACTGTAGCAGCTACTGAGAAGAAATTAACTCTATCCCAGCTGAAACCAGGACACCCATCCCCGGAAGTGTTCAAGGCTGGGTTGAACAGGGCTTGGAGCAGCATGGTATAGTGGAAGGTGTCTGTGCCCATGGCAGGGAGTGGATGGGATGAGTTTTAAAGTCCCTTTCAACCTAAAACATTATGTGACTGTGAAATGTGTTTTACGTACAGCAGAAGTGAAAGTGGATGTTGCTGGAGCCTGGCGTGGTTTTCTGCATGACAAAACACATTTGAAATGGGAAATTACTAACTGGATTTAAGGAAGGTTTCTGAAAGCAGACATTATTTTGTGGCATCTTTGAGCTGAAAAGCTCTTGTATTGAATTCATGTTGCAACTGAGTGTCTCAGGATTGATACTTACAGCAAAAAGATTGCAGATCTTAATCCTCTAAATCTCCTTAAGGCTTGAATTTATATTTATGTCAGTTGTAATGGGCTGAGGATGTGTGCCTCTATGAGAAGGGCATAGATTATTTCCTTCTACGCCCCTGCAACTCTCCAAACAGTTCTCATGAGCTGAGACAGGTGGAGGAAGGCTCCCAGGGTTCTGGATGTGGTACAATATCTTTTCTCCAGCTAAACTGCTTGCTCTAGTAAGATGTTACTTTTCCCTACAAGCCTTCCCTCCTTGGCATGTTTAGATCACCCAAGCTGCAGCACAGCTCTTAGCACATGATGATTTGCTTGGGACGTGAGACTGGGTGATCTTTTGAGTTTCCTTAAAGTTCTGTTTTTTCTCTTGGTTGCCATTGAATACTCTGAAATTTCAAACAAACAGGGCAATTTCTACTCTTGGAGCTGTTCTTTTAAGATGTCTGCAGATTCAGGAAGCTCTGCTGTGTGGTTTGGTCTGAATCACACCGAGGTTTTCAAGGGCTTTTTCTTTCAACCGTGAAGACAAGAGGCACATAACAAACTGATTCTGAGTTTAATTATATACAGATAAGGTTTTTTAATGTGGGATCTGATTTGAGGAGACCCAGCCCACAACAAAGAATTAATTCCATCACATATTAAATGGCTGTTTGAAAATGAATTAATCTGGGAAGGAGGAAAGCTGGAGGAAAAAATGTTTTCCCTGAGATGGAAAAATGGGAATGGAGTAGATGTCAGAAAATTAACTTGGGTTTGGTGTAGTTCTTGGGACTTCAGTGGGAATCCAGCAATGAAAGCTTCCGTCTGTCTACAGATGTCGTTAGCAGATACCTGCTCTCTGTGCCAGGAACATTAATGAAGATCTAAACAAAGGCAAAGCTCACAAATTATACTTACGGATTTTTTAGCTTTACCCAGCTTCTCTAAAAGCTGAATTTCTTTAACTTCTCCTCTAATTCACATCTGCTGAAGCACATCTGTGAAAGCTGAGTCCACTAGACAGGTGAATGTCTGGCTGTGCCATCTTTGTTATCCTGCCTGTCTCTGCTGCAGGGCTGATGTCACTGACATTGTTGAAAACAGAAGAGATAAATTTTGGTTGCAGAACCATATCTAGATAATCTGTGGCATCTGCCCTGTAGTCACAGAGTGACTTTAATCTTTTCTTTCACATTTCTTACTTGCAGAGCTGAAAAGCTGAGGAATTCTTTAAATCCCCTCCAGGATGAGCTTGACTTTTGCTGCTTCTCTTTATGTCCCTGTTTTTCTTGAATTTCTGGAGCATAGGTTTGGTTTTGGTTTTGTGATAAGTCCTTGTTCTGTCTCCTTTTCTGCTAATACTCTAATGCTTTCAATTAAATTTGGGGTATGGTTATTTTATTTGGAGTTGAGTCATGACTAGTGATTGCACTGAAAATGAGAATAGTCTTCTACAGTTGAAAATGAAACTCAACGAGATTGTCCTTAATGCTCCTTTCTTCTTGGCTCCAAGTGTCACCTTCCCCACTTTTTCCAAGCCCCTTCCAGCTGTCCCCACCAATTTGGGACTCATTTTTCTTCTTGGTGCCATTTGGAGAATTGAGGGGCTGGAAGGTGATGGCATAGGAAGCATTCATAGGGTTAAGACAACGCCTTGTAGCTGTTATCTCCTCTCACAGGATGCTTTCCAAGACTTCTAGCCACTCCTCCTTGCCCTGAGGGATCCAAGAGTGCTGGGGATGACAGCAGAATTTGCAATTTGCAGGAATTACATGGCAAGCCTCTTGACATCCTCCATCCACTTTGTTCAGCTAATTAGTTTATCAAACCTTGTCCTTCTGGCACTGGGATTCTTAATTACAAAGTGGCTGTTGTTTAGACTTCCATTTACTGTAAATTAAATTAACCTGTGATCATTTGACCCCGAGTTAGTGCTTGTTTCATTCCTCATTCTTAATGAAGTAGTTCCCAAAATCAAGCGTCAGCCAGAACCATCTCTTGTTAGTTCAGGGAGTGTTTGTGAAGGAAGCCTGCTGGATATTCCTGGATGTACCAGCCATTCCTTACTGCCAGGATTTGTATTTGTTCTTCCATTATACTTGGGGAATTTATTCTTCCATAATAACGTGGTTCATGGTGTTACTGTACTGGAAAGTCTCTGTCCCCCTGTCTCATGTGGTTGAGGATCAGGCTTGAAGGCAGAGCTACCCCAGCAGAATGTTTTCATGCTTCCCCAAAGGTGACACCAGCTTCTGCCACTGCTTCCCTCTCGAAATTTAAGAAAACAGCAATTCTGTGTTTTCTTAAAAGTCTGGGGGAGAGGGTTTGGCTCCTTTGGGCTGGCTTCTGCGTAATGATCTTTTGAAGTGTAACTTCAAAGCCTGGGCTTGTTTCCTGAACGCTGTTGGTAGGCTGGTTCGGAGGGAAGGATATTCCAGCAGCTTGTTTGTTTTTGATACGGGCTTGGAGCTGTTCCAGTGCGCGATAGCTGCGGTCCATCTGCACCAGCAGCGCCTCAGCAGCACTGAGCACGCAGCCCCAAACAGTGCTGTGGGCAGACACTGCCCTCAGAATGAAGGGAAAACCTGTTCATAAGGTGAGGAGGTTCTCCCTTGTGCATCTCTCACATCCCACAAGCACAAGATTGGCCCTTGTGTTGCCGGGCTGGGCTCCCCTGCTCTAACATCCGTACATGCAGTGCTGGCTTAAGCAGAGTTCCGCTGGTGTCATTTTGATGGCATATCCTTTGGAGAGGCTGTTCTGATCCCATATCAGCAGGGGTGTACCTATGGGATGGCAAACCCTGCGGCTGCTGTGCTCGAGGCAGGTGAGAGCAGGTGGCTGCATCCTCACATGCCTTTGTAAGTTGGAGCGTGGCATCTCTCGCAGCACAGCAGACGGCTCTGGGGAGGAATGTTAAAGTCAAAGGAAGTAAGGCTGCTGGTTGTTGCCATCTTGTGGGAATATTAGGTGTGTGTCTGGAGAAGAGGTGGGCTGGGACCAGCGGGGTGGCCCTGCTCTCCTCTTGGCCTTGTTTTCAGCTGCTGAGAAGAATCCTTTTCTGCTTCTCCCTCTGTCTCTTCCCTAAGCACCCAGACAGCCCTTCCAGACAAGCACTTTCTAGGCAGCACCTGTATCTTAATGATTTTAATGAGCTTTGTCGGTTCCTTGGGTGTTTCTGTTTTCTTTGCTGTTGCTGTTGTGATTTTCTGGAGCTCAGTGGAGTAGCAGTTGCTGAAGATTTCCGACTGGATATTCTTTATTTTGTACTGGGGACTAACTGGTATTTGTGCTGCTTTTTTGCCACGGGGAGATCTCATCAGGTACTTTTACTTTAGTCCTTCACTTGTGCCTGTGCTGGAATTGGCTTTCACAGGTACAGGGCTGGCATTCTGTTGAACCACATCTTTATTCTTTTTGGGTTGTTTTAGTCTCTAAAGGTTTCTTTTATAGATCTTGTTTGCTTGTTTCTAACATTTAGCTGTGAGTTCTGCCCAGAATTCCTATATCATATTCCTCCTTGACTCTTCCATGTTAAAATGGAAGAGATTGAACTGATTGAACCAAGGACCCACTGCAGCGGTGTGATGGGAGTGATGCTGTGGCTGTAACTCAGCTCTTTGTCATGCCTCCCCCAGGTGCATCCATTGTGGAGTTGTCTTCATGACCCTCGCCATGCTCAAAGTGCACATCCACGAGAAACACTGCGAAGTCTTCCACAAGTGTTCTTTTTGCCCGAAGGCCTTCAAGTCTGCCGACAGCACCATGGCTCACATGGCCAGCCAGCACCCAGCAGAGCCTCACAAGACTACTCAGTAAGTGTTTTGGCTTTATTTCTTCTTCTCCTTTGCTGGGTGGCTCCAGGATTCCCCCTTTCCCGCACAGTTTTTTTCTGTTTTTGGCTTCTGTCCTTGATGATCCGCTGCTTTGTCTGCCAGCAGGGGTCTGTTCCAAAGCAGAGCGTAGTCTCCTTGGTACAAAACACAGTCTCCTGGGTAGGAGGGAAAGGACTTTGGGCAGGGAAGAGCTAAATATCCATAAAAGGAACTTAATTGCCACCTCTTTGTCCAGCAGGACCCACAGTGGCACCTCTTGGTAGATGGCTTCAGGGCAACTGCTGCATCTGGCACTTGAAGGGAAGAGGAGAGTTATCCCAGGCAGTGTTGCCCGCAAAAATCACTAGAGAGAAGCCTCCTGATTTTTCCACTCTGTAGCTTTTCCCTCCAAGGCTTGAGCTAGTGCCAAAAATCTGTGCTTTAGGGAGAAACTATGGAAAGGTGGGATTGAAAGCAGTGTGTAGCTGGCTGGTATGCTTTGTGTTTGCTCCCGTCTGTCTGTGCTCACACGCACTAGAGTTATGCATATGCATAGAAGTAAACTTATTTTTAGCAACCTGTGGTATGTGCCTGAGGCATTTTGTTGTTCTTCCCAGCTGAGTTAGTGGTTCAGTTGCCCACGTGGGTGTGTGTTGACAATACGTGGAGAGCACAGCCCTCCTCAGAAGTCCATCCCTTTCTGGAGTTGCTGAGATAACTTTTTCCATTGTCTTCTTGAGGCAGAGAGACTTAATTTACTTTCTTTAATTGTTTCAGGGTGATCTACAAATGCTCTTGCGAGATGGTCTTTAACAAGAAAAAGCTGCTTCAAGAGCACTTCCAGCAGAACACCAGCAAGTTGTTAGTGGGAGTGTTTAAGTGCCCACAGTGTCAGCTGGTGTATATGCAGAAGCAGCAGCTAATGCAGCATGTTAAGGTAGGTAACTCCCTCCCTTACTGGTGCAAGATCCTATTTTTTGAGTTCATAGAGAATTTGCATCAACCATGTGAGGCAAGTGGTTCAAGAAGTGGAAGATTCTTGAGGAATATCTTAGTGGAAAATGTAGACTACAGTGATTTACAGGATCTGGAAGTGTCAGTAGAGTGGTTTGTGTTAGTTGGTCTTAATGCAGGCATTTCCTCTCATCTAGATGCATTTTAGCTGTATGACAAAAACTTGTTTTTACAGGTAAATCTCTTTTAACTCTTCTGTTTTCATAGAACCACAGAACCACAGACTGGTTTGGGTTGGAAGGGACCTTAAAGCCCATCTCATTCCACCCCCTGCAGGGACACCTTCCACTATCTCAGGTTGCTCCAGGCCATGTCTAGTGTGGCCTTGAACACCTCCAGGGATGAGGAGTCCCCAGCCTCTTAAACTCAAAGAAAGTAATTAAATTCATGTGGCAGCTTTATCTTTGCTTGGGAGACAGGAGCAATTATTCTCTGCCTACGGTGTTACTGAATTTATATACTGAAAACTGAATTATTTTGGGTGCTCACCTGGAGAGCTTTGGCCCCTTTGCAGCTGCCTCAGAGGGAGGTTATATGGCATTTAACAGCCTGATTCCCTGCTGCTCTGAACCACACCAGACTATAAGAGGGGACTGACAAAGGCAGAAGTGATTACCCTGGAGGTATGTCTAGGTTTGAAAGACAGGTGTCTTCTAAGGAAGGCAGGAGCCTCCCTTGGAATGGAAAATGTAACCCCCTTCCCTCCAAATTACTATTATTTTGAAATTAAAGGGCTTTCAGGCAAAAACATGAGGAATAGGAATAACAGTTCTTTACTTATATATATAGATATATAGATATATAGATATATAGCAAGGCAAACAAAACAACAGTAACTATGGCAGTAACAACAAACAGAACCAGAACCCAGTGCAGCCTTCTCGGCTGTCGGGCACTTTCCCCTTCGGTGCAGTTCCGCTCACGGCCGGCAGGGGCGCTGGCGGCTCCCGGTGAGCGGGGCGGGTGCGATGGTTCCCCCGCGGCTGCAGGGGGCGCTCCGGAGCGAGCTCGGGGAGCACGCGGTGATGGCGGCTGGGCCGAGCCGGGAAAGGATGGGAGAAAGGCTCCACAAACCCCTGGGCAGCCGATCCCGGTGCCTCAGCAGGACCCCCGGGAACAGCAGCTGGAACAGCAGGGACGAACACAAAATCTCGGGCGGTAGATGAGATGCACGGAGCTCCGGAGCTGCAGCGGGAACTCTGGGGCGTCTCGGCAGGCAGGGGGTGCGGCGCTGGCAGTGCCACAGTGTAGCGAGGCCTCAAAGCAGCAGCGGAGGAACGGCGGAGGCAGGGCAGCTGCCTCCCGGTAGAGCAGGGGAAGGCGGGCTTGGGGTCCCGGGCCCCCCTGAGGCACCCAAGCAGATGGTGAAAAGGGTCCATATGCAAACGGCCGCTCCAGCGAGCAAACTCCACTCACGGTAGAAAGGAAGGCAGCAGAAGGCAGGACCCCGCAGTGACGGTGAGTTCTCCCTACAGCGGCTGCAGCCTCTCCTTCCCCTCTGAATGCCGGAAAGAAAGAAGAGCCTAGGCACTGTACCCAACCCTTTTTCTCAGTTCAAATCTCGTGGCATCTCCACCCCCACCAGAGAAGAAAAAAAATAAAAGAGGACAGCTGGCCTTCCCCTCCCATAACCAAGTCATTTGTCTCTCTTAAGCATCCAGCAATTGTCCCTTAGCATGGGGAAAAAATTCTTTAAGAGGAAAAGAAAGGAACAAAACAAAAAGAACTCCTAAAATCCCCAACAAGGTACCAGCCTTGCAGGTCTGATTACCCCATAAATGTAAAAGTGCCACATTTTTCTGTTATCTTACTCAGGATTTAACAACACTCCATGGAAATCTTCTTGGACGATTTCTCAGTGGCATTCTAAAGAAAGAGCTTGCAGTCTTCTTTCCCTTTGATTAGGAAAAAAAAAAGATTTTTTTTTAAATCAAAGACTTTATTTTGTTTATACTTACACTGAGAAAGCCAGAAGATTTGCTAGCTCATTCCTGAAAGCAAAACCTGTTGAAAACTCCTTCTTTGCTCTTTCCCCCATGTCTTTAACTTGGAAATCTGGAAGTGCTTTGTATGCAGTAATGAATTACAATTTGAAGTCCTCCTATGAAGTCGATGATTGCTAATATTGGTGCATTATAGCTAGGAAAATAGAGTTGAGATTAAGGCTGGGACCTTCAAAGAGGTGTTCATCTCCAGTGCTGAAAAGTTGGAGCTGAGATACACACTTTGTGGTTCACTGTCGGATCCCACCCCAGGGACCTACCTGCAGCACCAGCACCCTGAGATCTTCACCACGAAACTTTGTCTCTTAACCTCTGAGGTAATTGAAGGCTTTTTGGCTGTGGCAGGATAGTAATTGCACTCCCCCATCTCCTCTGCGGTCACCTTCATGTGGTAGAGTTTTTAGGAGGTGCTGTCTAGTGTGTGCCTACAAGCAAAATAAAGAATCCATGTGCCTCCTCATCTTCCTCGGCTTTAAAGCGTCTCAGAGCAGGAGTTAGCTCTGCTCTGTGGTATTGATTCTGCAGAGAAATCACTTCATTTTTCCATGATCCTCATTTGTTTTACCCCAGTGGTGTAACAATTGCGTAATGGGCACTGAAACACTCCAGAGATTTCCAGGTGGGGAGAAAGGTGAAGTGTCTGTGCTCTTGAGGAGGTGGCAGTGCTGTGGCTTCTGTGGTCATCAGCTGGGCCAGGTGCAAAGCACACAGACTTCTCAGCTGAGACCTTGTGTTTGGAGGTTTGTTTGGTGTCTAACCCACAGAAAGACTTCCAAATGCCTGGGGCTTTCTTGTGTTGCAACTTTACCCGTTATTAATTACTGTGCACAATTAAACCTCTAAATTAGCCTTTTGTGTGGATGAACTGTTGTTGTTCCTAGGGGAGTTTCTTGAGGTTTCTGTGGTATGTTGCTGTTTTACTTGCTTTTGCTTTCCCACAGCTCTTCATTTTTAGATTATTTTCCTTATGTTCAATTTTCTTTGTTAAAATAACTTTTTGGTGGACTTTGGATTTTGGCCTGTTGAATAACCAAAGAGCCTGGAGCCATATTCCTTATAAGGCTGGTTCCTGGCTTTATGTTTGGTCTTATATGTCAAGAGCAAAGTTTTAAACAGTGAAAAATGTAAATATCAATAGATGGAGTGGAATTGAAGGAGGTAGACTTGGAGAAACTTAAACATTTTCTCTTCTCATCCCTTGGGCAAAGATGAAGCAGCTTTGGAGCCCCCAGGATACCAGCAAACATTTCATTCAGAGTTTACCAAAGCTCAGTGTTTTTAGAGCTTAGGCTCTTGAAATAATGACAATTAAAATTTCTCTTCCCTTACATCTTCCCTGTTTAACCAGAGTTCTCAGGGCTCATCCAAAATGCTAAACAGGCAGCACCAAGGAGCGGCTGTTGTCGTGTAGGAAACAGAAATAGAAGCTTCGTGCTTCTTGGGAAAATCTCTTGTCAGGGAAAGCACTGCAGCAGCTTTTAGGAGAAATGGGAAAACACACAGGAGCAAGACAACACATTGTTTGGCCAGTGGGGATTTAAATTATTTGTTTAAATAGTAAATAGTATTCATTTATAAATAAAGGTGTGAAATATGAATTACATGTAAATGTTACATGCGTTTCCACTATTACTGTTATACAGGGTGTTCATGGAGTCCCCCAAAATCCCGAAGAGCTCTCAAACTTCCAGCAGAAGTCTGAGAAGGCTTCAAGGAACCAGGTTCATAACTCACCAAAGGAGCTTTTGGTAGCCAACGGGACTTCCCACTCTCCTTTGACGAGGAAAGACATGAGGGTGGAAGGACACAATCCCGAATCCAAGTCCAGATTGAGAAGAACTGGTTGGACTTGCAAGGAATGTTCACAGTGGATCCCTGATCGGGAAACATATGTGTCCCACATGAAGAGAAATCATGGAAGGGTAAGGACTTGGATGAAACACTTGAGCTAGGGAACTGGGGAAGAGCACCAGCCTCCTGCATTCCAGGCCCCTTTGCAGGGCTTTTGTTAAAAGAACTGCAAATCTCAATTTTTTGTGAGTTTCATCCAGCTCAAGCCTTGCATTGCCTTGACCTACTTCTGTCGAGCTAATCTTTGTCACTGGCAGAACAAGGGCCAAGATGCTGTATGCAGCCAGATTTCTCAGTACTTTGGCATCGGGACTTCTTGTTTGATATCCTTAGTCACCCAGCCATGAATGGGAATCTGGGCCATGGTATTTGAGTCCTTCCAACTTGATTTGGGGAGGGCTGGGTTGTCCCACTTGATGATGTCTTCACTTCAAGAGAAGAAGATGAGGGCAGACTGAGAATGCTGATTTTCTCATTTGAATTCCACAGAAGTAGGAAATTGGGCGAATATTTCAGTTTAATACATACGTATTAATTAAACAAGTCTAAGAAGATTTTAACTGGAATGTACATGCAGGTTATACAAAGCACTGTAGGAAGATTTTGGAGGAGGCTGGTTACAGGGCAGACTTTCTTAGGGGGATGTAGATATCATACATGGATAACAGGAGGGCCTGTGTGATACTTTTTAGCAGCTTGCCCTTTT
Source organism: Rhagologus leucostigma (assembly GCA_013397725.1). Taxonomy (NCBI): domain Eukaryota; kingdom Metazoa; phylum Chordata; class Aves; order Passeriformes; genus Rhagologus; species Rhagologus leucostigma. The sequence continues at coordinate 98,962 of VZTD01004961.1, read as the reverse complement.
CTTGAGCTGAATTACAAGGAGCGAGAAGTGGACTTGTACTTCACTGGAGTCTTGCTGCCTTCTGGGGCCAAAGGGACCTTCCACCGAGTGAATTCTGCACAGGGTCCCATAGTGAAATGAACCCACAGGAGAAGCATATATGCAATTCCTAATAAAAAAATCAATGAAATCAAGCATGTGCTTTAAGTAGTTCTGGTTTTATAAGATCAGTGCTGGTATTACCAAACTATTGGGCTGAATCTAAGTGGGATCTCAAAATCTCAGTGATCTCTATCAGTGGAATTACATATTATGTAAGGGATTTTTTTGCATCTGAAAGGTAATGTCCAGGTGAAAAGCGTGGGAATTAGAATCCAGTCAGTGCCTTCCACGTCCCTGCTGTTCAAAGCTGTTTCTCTTTTCCTGCCAGTCTGTGAAGAGATACCCCTGTCGCCAGTGCGAGCGCTCGTTCAATGCCTCCAACAGCCTGCGCAGACACATCCGCAATAACCACGACACAGCAAAGAAAGTCTACACTTGCTGGTACGTACCCAACGCCACTTTGCAAACTGGTTTTCTGCAGCAGTCTAATCCTTCAAGTTTGGAAGTTGTAATAACTCGTGTCTGCTGCTCCTGTCTACTCCAGACTGTAAGTTACTGAGGGAAAGTCAGGAGAACGTGTTAAACATGAGAGACTTAGTGGCTAGAATAAGACCTTGCTGTTGACTGCGCAGTGGATGTCCTTTGGAAACTTAAGGGAAGGTGTGATTTGAGATCTGCAGGTGCAAAATGAGATTTACATTGTGCATCGTTGTGAAACAGCCAATAAAATGTTGGGCCAGTCTTTCGCTGCTTTGTGGTTGGTGTGGTCATGCATCATTCTTGTGCCTTCACCTTGGGTGCAAAAGGTGTGTAAAATCCTAATGAACCAGATCTTGCCGCCGCTTTACAAGGGCAGAACTGACTGCACAGACTGCAGGGCAATGGAGAATTAATCTTGCTGGAATTGCTTGGAAAGTCACGCCTCAAAGTTGGAAAATGGATCTGGAGACTTCAGACAAGTTATGTAAATCGGTGGTGAATCAAAATCATTGCTAGTGAACATATTTTAACTGTGGATACAATCTCAGTTCAGGACAAAGCCCAGTGCTTGTGAATCTTCCTCTGTAACTGCTGCAGAGAAAGTTGAATGCTGAGCGACCGTGCAAAATCCTACCTGTCTCATTCCAAGACATCCTTTTGAAACAGGATTAAAGCACATTTGGGTTGGAAAAGAAGTTTGCAGTGATGTAGGTTGGGGGGATTTTTCTAATTTATCGAAAGTTTTGGTTTAGTGCAAGCGTTTCTGACGTTGTCACCTCCCTGCACTCAAGTTGCTAAAACCTCATCTGAAGAGTACAAGTGCATTCCTCGAGTACTGTATTTCTTTGGACTATCTAGTGAGCCACAATAGCTTTTAGTAAATGGATGCAGCATAGGCATTACCACTGGGAATACATTCCTGAGACGTTTTTTCATCCAGGAGTTCTAAACTTCCATTTCTTGTAACTGCTCTGACTTAGAACCTCTGGAGGAGATGAAATGTTGACTCCCATTGTGTTTCATTCAGCTTTAAGTTTGTGGGTGATGGTCTTTGGGTTTACACTCACCTGATCTGTGTAAATCTGTTCTCTCTGGATCAATTGTTTTTAAAGTGGAATGTTTCAGGATCAAAATGAGCATAAGATGTTACTGGGAAGAAGGATTTGTGTGGAAATTCCTGACAGCCTAGGATATGCCAGACTGCTGTGCATTACCTTGTTACTTTTCAGAACAGCACACAGCTGTGGATGCACTGGTTCACCCAAGGGGCCATGACCATGCCAGCAGAGAAAACACAGCTAGAAAAGCAAGAGAATTGTGGTTGCATTTAATTCTCCAGCTTGTAGTTGCTCCTTCCACAAAATCTGTTGATGAAGTCTTAATTGGACAGCGGTTGTGCTCTCTTCAATCATTGTAGTGGCGGACTTAGTGAAATCACAGCACTCTGCAGATGAAACCTCTTCCTTGAAATACTGTGCCAGCATCTCCAAGAGCTGCTCTTTGTTTGGATCTGAGGTCTCTTGTCTTATCTTCTATTTGATCCCTCTTAGCTTGTCCAGAGCACTGTTCTAAAAATCTTACCATCCAGTCTCTGAATTCCTCCTTGACTCTTTTCAGGGCTCTATAAGGCATCACATGTCCACTGCTCCTTGTTTCTTCTGGTTCTGGTGTCTCTTTTCCTTCTTCCTGTTTGGCATTTTGTATCACTCTCACCTGTTACTCTCTTCAGGGGTTTTGATGTCTTAACTTCCTGTCACCCTCTTCTCCTGGGTTTCCACGTGAAACATGAGTAAAATCTGTCGTGGATCTGATTACTGATTGTTTTTGTGACTCCAGCACGCTTGCTTGTAGGTGACTTCCCTCTGGCTTCTAACATTCCTAGCTGTGATTTCCCCTTTCTCTCCCTGCCCTGCTTAGGTCTCTGGCTTTGGATAAATTTGTAGGGAGAAACTAGTGATGGGGACTTGCTGGAACACCCTCCTGCCATGCTTGTCACTGGAGTAATTCAGGTTAGAAAAGCATCTTTCCCTGCTCACATGAAAAGAATTCTAAATAAGGGCAAATTGCAAAATACTGTGATATATTGTGTATTTTCTTTCATAATTTGCTTGGTTATTGTTATAAGATCTTGTTCTTCTTTTCCAAGTCTTAAGTACAAACTGTCTGAAACACTTGATTTTCAACATGTTTATTTTTGATAAATACCACTTAATAACCTCTCAGTTTTTCTCCACAAGGGAGAAAAATTCCATCATCATTAAATATTGATTTATCCTCTGAGCAATTCCTGTTAAAACCCAGAAGTATTCAATGAGCACATCTGCATTTTCACATCATTGCTGTTATTTAATTTCCCTCTAGTTACTGGAGGATCAGTAGGAATCTTCTTCTGTCCTTTTAGAAGATGTCTTTGTTACTCAGAGACACTTCAGCTCCTCTCTGCTGCCCTTAATCCCATGTTGCCTCTGTCTCAGATGCAATTAGGGCACTTCAGGAGACTCTGGTGTCACTTGTCCTTGCTCAGGTCTGTGTGTAGCTGATGGACCTTCACCGTGTTGTGCTGGCAGGTGGCCAGTTTTGGCTTTCTCAATTGCTAACAGAACCTTCTGTGCACTTCAGGGGGGCTGGTTTATATGTCTGCAAGGCCTGGCACTGATTCCAGTAGATCTCAGTCATCCAGGAGCGAAGGTACAGACGGCGCATCCCCTTCACAGCTCCTTTTTGAGATGTCAGATTTCTCCAGCTCTGTAGCAGCTCTGGAGTTCTGCCAGGTTTGAACATGAAGAGTTACATATAAGTAACATGTTCATGAGTGCTTCTGCCTAGGTTGTTGGTATAAAAGTTGGAATTTCAGCAGTTTGGTAAGAATATTAACTGTGTTGTGTACAGTCTGGTGGATATGATGCTGGTTCTCCCTGGTACTTGGGAGTGCTGGGTGCAGGACTGGGTTGTGCCACAGGCCTCCTAGGTGTCACACGAGTCACCAGCTCCCTCTGTGTAGGTCTCTCGTGTCAGAGTCTGGTTTTGTTGTTCTCCCATATGTTTTCCATCCTGATTGTTTATCCTCTGGCACTTGTCCCAAGGGGCCTGACCCCCACTACTTCCTATATTTATTTAGCACTGTAAAGAAGACATGCCTTAGTCTCATTCATGAGCACTGTGACAAACTCCAAACTGTTCTAGATTTCTCTCGGGGTAATGTTTTATTATTAAAATGATGCTTTGCGGTATATTTTGGTAATCTAATGGTATATTGCTCACCAGAGTCTGTCTCCAATGACAGCTCTTGGTTTGGCACAGTACAAAGAGCATGTCCTCTAATAAATTGTCTTCATTTTTTTATTTCCAAGGTACTGCACAGATGAAAATCAGACTTTTCCTCAGCCGTTCATGCTGGAGAACCACATCAGCCTCATGCATGGCATCAAAAACCCAGACTTATCCCAGATGGCCAAAGCAAAAGCTGCAGAGAGAGACAGAGCAGAAGTAACTGATACCTATTTTCATGGAAAATTAAAAGTAAAATTAAATGTACCTGGCCAGTAGCTATTCATTCGGGGTGTTATGTTGAGTTGTGGCCTTGTGCCAGTCAAACCCTCCCATCCGTAGGGCAGATTTCCTTCCCTCACTCAGTTCCATCCAGCCTGATTCCCTCTGGTAGGGTCAGGGTCAGCAGTGCGAGTGCAGCTGAGCTGCACCAGGACACCATATCTTGCGTTTCTCAATATTTTCTTGCTGTGTTTTACTGGTGTATATTCAGTCTACTTTGCAATTTAAGTTTGTTATTACCCTTGTTTTCCCCTGGTACCCCATTCATGAGCATGGCACATTTTTCTTCTTTCTCCCTCATTTTTTCTGCTAGTTATAAAATATTTATTTTCTGTTTTAAAATACTTGCTAGATGACAACCTATGAGAACTGCATTTTTCTGAAGCAGGAATGTGTAATTTTGTATAGCATATGTAACTGTTCTGCTGATTTTGTTTTGAATTGGTTTGGATTGGAGGGTTGGCTGTTTGGGCTTCTTTGGTCCATTTATTTTAAAAATACAGATTTTTCATATCACTTCAGGGACATATCTAAGCGAGCCATCCTCATGGGAGATGAAACGAGAGGATTCTAAGATAGAGGGGATGAGTTACTGAGAGGTGCCACTAAGACAAAGTCTGAGTGGAGGGGAGAATGTTCAGAGTTAAATCTGAGAAGCGTTGGGCTAATGACCCCTGTGTCCCTCAGCTGTCCCTCTTCTGTGGGCCCCTCCTTCCCACACCAAAGTCTAAGTTGTTCCCACACCAAACCAAATTTTTACCCAGAGAGGTCATGGCTGCCCCATCCCTGGTAGTGTCCGACGCCAGGCTGGACAGGGCTTGGAGCACCCTGGGCTAGTGGAAGGTGTCTCTGCAGGGTGTGGAACTGGAAGAGCTTAAAAGTCCCTTCCAACCCAAAGCATTCCATGATTCCTTGATTCTAAACTATTTCCCCATCATGTTCCTGCCCAGCCAGCCCCTCCCAGCGTTCCCATCCCAGGTTGCAGGACAGCAGTAGAAGTCCTGTGCACTGGGTGAGGTGTTTGGGTAGGGTAGAGAGGGGAATGTCCCGGGAATCCCTAGGCATGACTTCACCCTCAGGCATCTTCAGACATGCATGTGGATTTTAGCACTTACTCTTCCATGGGTTCAAATGATAAAGTAACTTTTTAATCTTACTTTTTTAAGGCAAAATCTCCAAAGAGGATGACACCGGATGAGCTGGGTCAGGGAGAGAGCAGTGCAGGTTTGGATGCGCCGCCAGCCAAAAAACTGAAAGCGCCTTGGAAATGCGCTAAGTGCGGCTTTGCGACAGACGTCCGGACTGAGTTCCAGGAACACATACCTCGGCACAAGAGCGACAGCTCCACCTTCCAGTGCTTGTTCTGCGGCCTGTGCTACACCTCCCACATCTCTCTGAACAGACACCTCTTCATTGTTCATAAAGTCAAAGATGAGGAGGATGAGGAGGAAGAAGAGGACGAGGAGGAGGAGGAGGAAGATGAAAGGCAGAAGTTACAAATGGAGATGGGTGAGAATGGACACAAGGACTACAATGGCGAGTTGAACACTTCAGTGGCAGAAGAAATCAAATACAAAGAGTGCAAAAGTGACTCAGCTCTTTGTGAGCACAGTCAGACGTGTGGCACAGAAGGCCCCAACAGCACCTCACAGAACAATCATTCAAAGTCTCTTAAGACTTAAAAACAAAAAAAAAGCCCTTGTGGTTGGTTGGGAGTTTTTTGTTGGGGGGTTTCTACTCAAAATACAGGGTGGGGATGAGGCAAATCTTTGAAATACTCTGTTGATTTCTTGGGATGGACATTGCTTTCCGTTAACTCCTATTTGTAAGGGAAATTTAAAACAGAAAAAAACAAAACCAACTCTGCCATTGCATCCTAAGCACTAACTCTCTGCCAGCCCAGAGAGGTGAAAAGGGAAAGCAGAGCCAGAATCCTCAGTGGGGCTTGGCCAACTCCTGAGGATCCAGGAGCACTTTTCAGCTGTAGTTACCTTCAGCCGAGCTCTCCTCCTTCGAGTGTGCACTGCCTCAGCGTCTGCCTAGAGCCCCAGCCTTGCCTTCCCAATCTCCCTTTCTTTCTCCTTCTATTTATGGCTTCTTTTTTCTCTCCCCATCCTGCCTTTGTGTTACTCATTTTAACTCATAACGCTGGCTCGGCCAAACACGCTGTCAGGATTGTGCTGGCCGATCTGAGATCTGTGTTGCACGGGATGGGTTTGAGCTGTAAGTTGTGCTGATTATTCTTTAGTTGCCCAAATAACACATTCTTTTCCAAAACACAGTTTAATGAAATGTCTTGGACCTGAATCATCCTCAAAAAAGGATTTTGTAGCCCCAGTCCTCCGTGGTGAGTACAGTGTTTAGGAGGGCCTGGTCCCCTCCGGGACGTGTTGGCCATCTGTCTGTGGAGTTGTGTTGCTGGAAGCCATTCTGGGGTGGGTGCTGCCACCGGCCCACCGCTCGGTGGTTCATCCCAGTGGGGAGCTCAGATTGGCACCATCGCCAGAAGGGGATAACATCCCCCATCCCGTCAGTGGGGTCAACTGGAATGAAATTATTCCGGAACTCCTGATGTATCAGTGCCAGCGCTGCCTGACAGCTCATTTTGAGGGGAGAGGAGCAGAGCACAGCCCACAGAGGTGTTGAAACCAGTGGGAGCCACCGTCTTGTGGTGCGGCGGGGACTGGCGCTCCATCAGTAGCTCTGTAACTCCTCTCCTGCTGCAGCTCGGCATTGCCCATCCTTTAGGAGATACTTCTTTCCATGTAGTCACATTGACTCTCTCTTTCCTCCCTCATTCCTTGTCACACCCATGCTTTGTGTAATATAATTACCTTCTATACCATTATTTTTTTCATTCTGTTGAGCCAGAACTCCACTCGTTATTGTTTACTCTGACGATGTTTAAATAATTTAAGAACTATTTATCTCCTTGCTTGGGCTTGTCACCATCTGGTCTCACGGTGCTTGGATACAGCCTTTTGGGGCTGTCTGGATGTTGGATCGTGTGTTGGTTGGGATGTAGGGTTTGGATGTGAGGTGTTGGTTGCATGTGGTGTGTCGGTAGGACGGGGGATTGGTTGGGTGGGGTGTCAGATGGGAGTGTAGATTAGATGAGATGTTGGGCGAATGGGGTGTGAGGTGTAAGGGTTGTCAGGTGGATGGGTGTCGGGTGTTGGTTGGATACGGGTTTGGTTCCATGGGTGCTGGCTGAATGGAGTGTTCACTGGATTGAGCAGCGATTGGAAGAGGGATCGATGGAATTGGGCATTAGTTGGAAGCTTTTGGTTGGGTGGGGCATCGCTTGGATGTGGTGTTTCAGTTGGATAGGTGTTTTGTCTGTTGTGGGGTGTTGGTTGGAGGGAGTGCTTTGTTGGATGTAGGGTGTCGGCTGGATAGGGGGTGTACGGTGGATGGGGTGTCGAGCTGGATGCGGCTGTCGGGTGCGTGGGGCGCTCTTTCGGGTGCGGGTGAGCCGCGGCTCCACTCCCGCTGCGGCTCCACGGCCGGGTGCCCCCGGACCTCCTGCCCCGGAGCC